>JACXGI010000612.1:0-95823 GCA_016801175.1 Esox masquinongy
CCATACATACACAGTTTTTGACATGACTTTGACATGTATCCCATCTACCATACATACACAGTTTTTGACATGACTTTGACATGTATCCCATCTACCATACATACACAGTTTTTGACATGACTTTGACATGTATCCCATCTACCATACATACACAGTTTTTGACATGACTTTGACATGTATCCCATCTACCATACATACACAGTTTTTGACATGACTTTGACATGTATCCCTTTATTTTGGGCAGCCTAGTGGTTAGTGTTTGCCTGGTACTAAAAGATTCCTGGTTTGAATCCCCAAGCTGACAGTGTAAACAAACTGTTGTTGTGCCCTTGAGCTGGACACATAATCTGAATTGCTTCGGTAAATCGCTCAGCATTAGAGCATCTGCGTAATGACAGATACATTTAATTTGAAAGAGAGGTTGAGACAAATACAATGTGTTAAAAAGACCTTTTTAAAATCAACAATTTCAGACAGAATTCTGCCTCAGTGGCAGCATATTAAATTCACCTATGTTTACCTAAACCGTTAGCAAAACAAAATGCTGACTCATGCCTTACGGTATACAAATCAATATGTAATGTGCCTGTAGGTCTTATGTTATCCAGCAGATGGCACAGTTGACACTGCAATATATTAATGTGAATACGCCTAATACAAATATGCTTACTCGACGGAAAAGCGTCGAAGTCCCTGGCCTAGGCCTATCTTTCTCTGCCTGCCACAAGAAGAGTTGAGGACTTTGGTGACGGTGTGGTTGTTAATTAGGTTAAGTGGGCCGATGCTGGACCGAATGTGCGCGCGCCAATCCCATCTTCTCTAGCCGTCGTATTAAAAGTTAACTGACATTGTGTTGGATCTCCATTGCTTACCTGTTAGAAACAAAAATAGTGGTTAAGTTTCCGGATTTGAATGTGTCAGAGTGGAGGGTTACAGCTGTGCCGAATGAAGAATAACTTCATCAAAGCGAGAGAAATAGAGATTACATTGAAATATTACATTGAAATAATCTGAATGATTAAATGAAAGGAGAATCAGGATTTTTCATACTGCAGCATATTCATATTACAACGGTTACCAATAAGTATTTATTTGTTTACTTGGCATTTATTTAACTGAAAAATCGTTTGTAATTCCATCTGGAATGTAGGCTACCTGTAAAAAAGGTAATGTCTCATGTCACTTTACATAGGAATTACGAGGTCATTTCCGGTCCTCATGGAATCTAAATATGTATAGATAGATGAGTATTGCAAATCACTATAACACCGTCTCTATGGCTAATCCTTCATTACTTCCAACAGCCCAGGGAGCACCAAACTCTTAAATTACCTATGACCTCCTTGGCCTTATGCCAAACACCATATTGTACCCTGATGCCCATAATAGGATCTGAAAGGACTCACACAAACATATTTAGATGAGGATTAGACCAGGCCACGTCAAGACAAAGTCTCTAGCATGATTTCAGATGAGCCTACAATACAAAAATTGAAGTTTGAACTGGAGCTTTCAAACTTTTGTGATGGAAGGGACATGATTTTGATACTGTAGAGATTGCTTATCACCATATTGTATTTCACAATGCCAAACCCATCTGCTGATGCTAGACCTGTATGTAAATCTCAAAATATATATGTGTTACTTTTGCTGTTGGATTAATGTTGGATTAATGCTACACATTGACGATAAGCTCATGTAAAACACAACGTTCTGCCTGTCTCTGTCACCCTTGTACAAGCTGACATCTGGAGATCCTGCAAGGTTTTAACAACACGTGTATGTATTGCGCAAGTGTGGGGAATTCGGATTGTGCCCGGGGGAATCTAACGTTTTGGGGAGTGGCTCAGCAGTGAGGGCATGATATCGGAAAGGATGGTTCAAGGTTCAAAAGGTTTATTTGTCATTTGCAATAACAAGTTACGGCAATGAAATGCTTGGTTTTCCTACTCCCGACAGTGCAGTTAAAAGTTAAAAAGTAACAGTAATTATAATTTTAAAAAAATAAGATAACACAATCAATCAGTAACACTGTATAAAAACACACACCAATAATAATAACTATACAACTACACAACCGTAGTGCAATGTAAAAGTGACAGGTGTGCATGACATAAGGTTAAGGATGTCCTTAAACTTGGCACGCTCTATTGTCTCCTTGTGGCGGGTCGGTCGCCTGCGACTCAGCTCTGGTCATCAGCGGGTTAATTGGTTAGGGTATTGGCTGTCTTTCACAGGCTGAGAAGCAAACAAAACTTGCCTCTCCCTCGGGAGTAGTTGGTCTTCTAATGTCTAGTTTGAGACTGGAGTCAATAGCAGCGATTTTAGTATGTAAAGCGCAACTAAAAAGATTTAGAGACAGGTCAAGAGATTGAAAGACAGCATGGCGGCATGATGAAGGTAGGTTTTGCGGGTTCGGTGTGAATATTTTTCACATGGTGCTCCTCCTTTGACTCACACAACATGGAAAAAAGGGAGCGCGAGGGGGAGGGGAGGTGGAGAGGGAGGGACGGAGGGAGGGAAAAGAGAATTTGCTGGCAGGAGGCATACCCCATGCTTCTGTATTTGTTTCGTGCTTATCTCCCGCACCTCACACCTCTCTCCAGCTTGCATAGCACATTTGTCGCTCTAAAAAATACATCTCTTTGGACATTGTACATACAATCGTCTTCCTCCGTTCAGTTTTACCTGGATACCAATGGTCATGGTCAAGGATAAAGGTAACTAAATCGTGTTGGAGTTGATGTGTTAGTGAGATTTGTTTTGTTTGTCAGCTTTCTTGTCTATTAAGAGTGTTTCGTTGCTCTGTCGGTGATTGAGGATTGCATTTACTGATGTAGGCTAACTGCGGACCAGCATTCAGCAAACACGTTTTGTAATGTTTTACCAATCCAAAGAATCCACACAGGATGAAATATCCCATTCAGGTACCAAGGAGTTATAAAAAAAATAAAAAAAAACGCAGTTCTTCTACCCTATGCTGAAATGTGCCCGTTGATATTTTGGTCCGACTGCGGTTTTGATAGTGTCTGTAAATATTAAGATGTTGAGCTAGGAGTGATGCTTTCTTGGCAAAACGGTATATTTGAATCCAAAACGATGCCCAGTATTAGTCGTCAGCTATGACGGTAAAGGTAATCTGTATGTATGTGTATCTGAGTACAGAAGGAAAGTGGAGCAGCATTGATAGCGATACACACTGCGCAGACAGACCAGCCTGTCGAACACGCGCGCGCACATTCGGTCTGCAGCTGTAACTATAGCAACCGACTAAAAGGTACACCTCATTGTTGTCTGCGGTATAGCCACGTTCATAGTGAGGCATTTCTTACTAAAATCCATCAATATCTTGCATTATTATGTATCAGGTGTGAGATGCAGTGTGTGTGCGCGCGCGTGCGTGCGTGTGTGTACAGTGTTGAGGACAATGTGTGTGCTTCCATCTAAATGCAGCTCAGACGGGTAGGCTCTACTGTGTGTACTTGTGCGAGTAGGTAGTCTATGTTTCAGAACATCAGTCATTAAATTAGTCATATCAAGAAGTTGTTTGAATCATTACTGACAGTGACTGTTGCGTATATGTGTGGAGGCTATAGAGATGTCAAGTACAATCAGTGCTTTACAAAGCCTGGTGAGCACAATCATTTGAAAGACGTGTTTTCAATCTTTTGAATGTCTTTTTAAGATAATTCTTATCATTTTCACTTTTATTGGCATTTCACCAGTCAATCTCCACTTAACAGGATCCTCCTTTGGCTACTACATTGCTTGTTTAAATAGCTAAAGCCCACAGACAGACATGCGGTAGCATCTGCACTTAATGTGTGACACGTGGGAAAACAAAACACACCTGAGGAGGGCTGAGCTACTTCTGCTCTTTGCCATCAGTGTTTGCTTCAGTTTTGTCTGTCTCATAACTGCGTGCGGCCTCACTAACACCAGCTCGCCTGTAAACATTGATAATCATCAAGAGCATTTCTACCTTGTGTCAGGGAAACTGGGCTACCCAGACTGTAGTTAATCATCGTCACAGTCATTTCTATACATGGGCCTCTCACAACCTCTTCTCACAGCTTGCTGATTTTGCATACACTGCAGTAGTGCTTTCTCTGTGGAGCAAGCATCTCTCCCTCTATCTCTTCTCTCTTTCTCTATGTCTTCCCTCTACCACTCTCCCCATCTCACTTATTCCCCCTACCTGTCTCTCCTCCCCCTCTCTTCCCTCTTTGCAACCCTGCAGTCTCTATTTGCCCCTTTCTCTTCTTCCAACCCCTCTCGCTCTCTCCCTCTTTGCCCACTCTTTCTCTTATCCCTCTCTCTGTCTTTTCAACCACCCCCTCTCCCCTCTCTCTCGTCTGTCTCACTTTCCTTTTTCTCTTCATGAAAGAATAGCTGAACATCATTGCAGTATCGAGCCGCAGTAAAGTAGCAGAGCTTACAGAGCAACAATGTAAAGGAAAATGGATGTGATCCAAATGGAACCCTCTTCCCTTCATAGTGAACTACTTTAGACTGTGGTGCCAATCAGGAAGCATACTTTGAGTTTTTTGACTCATTCAGAGCAGGCTAAGGTCAACCAACCCAGGTCTGAGTCCTGAATCCCCTTGGAATCAGTTTAAAGAGGGAAATAGAAGAACCCCTTTTTCCTTCAGATAGTGCAACAATTCCACCTGCACTTTTGGCTGCTGGAAAGGCTTCCACGTGCGTACTGGCTTTTCAGGACAACCATTATTATTGCTCCTATGTAAGAAACATTCTCACCACTGTCATGTGCTCTGAACTAAATCTGAACTGTAGAACACTAGAATGGTTATCATAAAAATAAATGTGAAAGATAGACGTGGAAGATAGAGTTTACAATTGGCTTAGATTTTGGATGTAGACTGAAAATGGACTCTGATGGTGAGAATCATGATAAGGTCATTTGAATGCAATTGTGACACAAGGAAGGATTTGTATTGTTTTTTGGACAGAATTCGTAAGGCCAGTTCTGTACACACATAGCTTCTCTATTACAACAAACACCAGATGACACGCTGTCACATGCACATACATACATACATATGTTAACAAGACAGGCTTTGTCTCTATCTACACAATTTGCCCCACCAGCTGGGTCATACATGACAAGCACCGGCGACCGTCAGAGCTCCCAGCGAACCGCTATCCCCATGGTTCATCACAGCCAGCCATTTAAAAACCATCATTATTCTGTTTGGTCCCCAGGGATTAGTTATTCAGAGTTTGGGGGGCCTGGTAGAGGGAGATACGTTCCACCCAATTTGTGCCTATGTTTGAAGTGCTTTGTCTGGGGCGCTGGTTCAGGGGGCTGGAGGTTGGTTGGGGGGTAGGGGTTGTGAATCAAATCATACATATTCATAGAGGATGCCTCGTTATGTCGGTGTCAGCGAGAGTAGCACCACCTTCACCCCCATGGGCAAAGCTTACTGAAGATGTTTTTGTTGTTGTGCCGAATAATGTATTTTAAATGTATTTCCTGTACTCAAAATGCATTCCAAATACATTTAGAAATATGTGTTAAGCATTAAAATATATGAGAAAAGAAATCATAAAAAATACATTATTTGGCTATTTTTTCTAGAAACCTATTTTTTATGTAAATTATAATGCCTCCCATTTTTCAATATGGGCTTTCGCTCATGCACACACCACAGACACTCTTTATTGGGCAATTAGATTTGAGAGAATAAGAGTTGAGAGTCACTGTGGCCCATGCCATTTCAGAATTCCGGATCCCAGAGGGTTTGTTTGAATTTGAAACCCAGAACCAGACTCGTGTCTATGTGAAAGGGACATGGCAGACACATATAGGGCCCTGTCTGTAGTGCCGGGTTTCCAACCCTCTCGTTCCCATCGCTCTTCTTCACATCGCTGCTTCCTTTACATTTCATTACATTTCACCCTCAACCAAGAGGTTTTATGTGGCAAAGTCACTGGTGGTGAATGCATTACCCAACCAACAACCACAGTTAAGCTGGCAGGCACCTGAACTACTGTACCACAAGGAGTGGCTAGAGAACGACAAGGTGTCAACCCAAGTGTCGTTAAAACAGTTTGTACCACCTAATACTGGACTCCATGAGCAATGACGGTAGGCAGCAATGAGGATTTGAACACATGACCACAATGAAACTGCTCTGCAGCAAGTCAGCGACTTGGACCACTGTGCCACTTGGAGCACCTGAAATTTATATTTGAATCCTAAACTGGCAAACATGATTCAATTAGTCAACTAATCATCAACCACTTGAATCAGGTCTGCCTGTTTGGAGTTGAAACAAAAATGTGAAACGTCTCGGGTGGGGTTGAGGAGAGGGATGGGAAATACTGACCTTGAAGACAAAAGACATGTTTGGAAAACCCTTCTGTAGTGGCCAGATGGCCAGTTTTGGAGATATGGTGTGTGTATGTGTATGTGTGCTTGCGCTCATGTGTATCTGTGTTTATTTGAAAAGATAGCATGTGTACCCGTACTTTTTATCTTTTCTTTTATGCTTGAAGGACACCTGTTTCTCAGCTAGGCTCCAAGGAAGCAACCTTTTTAGTGGACTTAAAACACGCTAATCAAATATTGTCTTTAATCTTCGGAGTAATAATATTCCAAATCAATTTGAGTTCACACATTTTTGTGAACGACTAGACAGAACACAGAATGAAGGAAATGCCTGTCCCTTTTTCTGGTTAACCCGTTTTTACCTAAGACTGTAGCAAATCGAAAGTTACAGCATGAGTTCCCTGAACCGACTGAGAGTAAATGCTTTTCGGCTATTTCTCCTCTCCATCCATCAATAACACACGCTTGTTATTTACCAGCACCGCACGTGTAACGGGAAAATGTGTCCTCTGGGGATTCAATATGGCCTTCTCCAGTTACCTCTTGTGCATAATCTGCAACCTTTATTGCTTATGCTGAGGCTTCCTTTCAGGGGTTGGAGATGGGGGTTGTGACTGGTGGGTTGCGGCCTCACAGAAGGCGTTTCTGTGGGCTGAACCTGGGGATGCTCTGCTGGGTTTTGTTCCCCTACGACCATGGATTTATGGGCCACTCCTGTCTGCCTGTTGCCCCCTAAAGCATTGCCTGGCTGGGTTGCCAGACTGTTACGTTTCACATTACACACACACCACCGTTCAAAAGTTTGGGGTCACTTAGAAATGTCCTTGTTTTCCATGACAACATACATGAAATTAGTTTGAATAGGAAATATAGCAAAATTAATAGGAAATATAGTCATTGACTGGGTTAGAAATAATGATTTTTAGTATAAATAATAACTGTGTCCTTCAAATTTTTCTTTCGTCAAAGAGTCCTTTCTTTCGCAGCAATTACAGCCTTGCAGACCTTTGGCATTCTAGTTGTCAATTTGTTGAGGTAATCTGAAGCGATTTCACCCCATGCTTCCTGAACTCCCACCCACATTCTAAATCCCAATTTGACATCATGCTTGAATAGCCTACGACTTAAAAGTTAGCAATTGTGTAAAAAAGAAACATTTAGCTCTACAGTTATCTCTTTTTCTGAAGAAATCGCTTTTCAATAGTAAAAAGTAAATGAAAGATTTCTTTGGTCTCAGATCCCAGAACCAACACGTTTAAAGAGACCAGGGTTAGTTTTGGGTATTCGTTACTCGATAGTTCCAGTGCCATGTCATGTTGTGTAAGTACTGGGTTGTTTCCCCCACTGGTGCTCATCTCTGTTCACTGCCGCTCAGGTCTGAGACTATTGTCATTGTGGGATGACTCACAGCTCTGTGCGTAATCACACTGACGACATAAAGGCGACAGGCCCTTCCCCCCCCCCCCCCTCTCTCTTCTCCCACTCTTTCTCGCCATCTTTCCCTGTCATCCCTTAAACCACTGATGGAAGTGTTCATCCCCCATCACTTTCAATTCAGACCCACCTTGAATTTGTTTGTGTAGGGTCCTGATTTCTCCTGACGTGTGTTGTAGCACGTGAAATGGAGGCTTACAGTGGCATTTGACAGAGTCAGACTTGCTGAAGGTGTTCCTTGTCAGAAGTTGAAAAGAAAAGTGAACATTTTTGCTGAAGGTGTTTCTTTTGTCAGAAATTATTGAATGTGGAGGTATACTGTCACAGATTCTTGTGTTCCGATACTTCTCTGACTAATTACTTAAAGAAAAATGCCTTAAACTTGGGACAACTTACATATCATGTACTGTATGTGCTTTTAAATTGCTTGTTCTAAGGTTGTGCCTCATTTCAATTCATGCAGACTCATATTTTGATGCTATTTAGTCAGGATCATCTAATAATTACAGACTTTCAGACACTATAAGAGGCGTACACGCTTAAGATAAGTCTTTCCATAATATAACTGCACCATATATATATATATATTAAACCTGGAGGCTATGAAGTGTTACCAAATAATTTCAGATGTATGCTGTACATAGTCATACAGACTAAATCTCAGTGGGATTTGAGGGCGTTGTAATATGGATGCCATGATGGGCGGAGTTACACCCTCCATAGACGTAGTACAAGGTCATGAATAACTTCGTCAGCAGACGATCGATTTGTCATGATACTATTCCTGGATACTCAGTAATCGTCTTCTTTAATGTTTCATTCGAAGGGTCCATTCTAGGGGAGACAGAGTACAGGCCGGACTCCTTTCATGTTCCAATTCTGTACGTCTGTCTGTGTTTCTAGGTGTGTGTGCGTGTGTGTTTTGTATGTGTGGTGTTGCGTGCGTTGCTTCTTTCGAGTCACATGCGTTGATGATGCTGAGCGGATGCTTTAGAAAAGGAGCTTTCATATTTGTGGTGCGGCTACTGCAGCAGTAGTGGAGTGGTGTGAAGTTGTCTTTTTGTGTGTGTGTGTGTGTGTGTCTGTGCGTGTGCACGCGCACGCTGTTCTTTTCACTGTCATGGTTCCTCAGCAGTCGGTCGTTATTTACGACCCCATGTTGAGAGACAGAGCCTCTGCCTGCTTGAGGTGCAAATGCTACAGCACACTAATGCACAGTCTATTTATATTTCATAGGGCAGGTTTCATAGACATTAATTAAGCCTAGTCCTGGGGCTTGTATTCAGAAAGCGTTTCAGATTATGATTGCGGATCTAGGATCCGTTTTGTCTTTTCGATCATAGCACATTTTATCTCTCCGACTCTTGAGGCAGTATGCATTTTGCCCTCCCAAAACCAGTACATAGGGATAATATCCATTGGATATAGTTGTATAAGAACAGTGAAAGAAAATCAGTGTGGTAATGTTTAATTTCTGGGTATGTAATATTTACCCATAATGCACCATAATTTACAGTATGCTGCAGTAAAACATTCTACCTTAGTGTTAATAGTTCATGTGTAGGACTAGGCCTAATCTGTGTTTAGGAAACCAGCCGTGTGATGTGTGTTTGTGCTTACTGTGGCTCACCCTCATGTCTTCTTCTGTTCTAGTGGCGCATGCACAGGACACACACCATTCCAGTGAGAAGCCTCTGATCCAGTGCTACAAGTGTGGGCAGCCATGTAAAGGGGAGGTGTTGCGGGTGCAGTCCAAGCACTTCCACCTGAAGTGTTTCACCTGTAAAGGTCAGTACCAAACACTGTAGAACATTTATGGGGAAGGCTGTAATGGTACATATATTCATAACTGTACTGTAGGCAATAGGAGGCTCTTCAGGGTTGTTAGGCGGTAAAGTTACCTGACTGATGTAAATGAGGTTCTCCTGAACAAAATAACAACATCATCTGTTCCAGTCAGAGGACTAGCAAGTTGTAATCATGTCATTATTTCAATATTTCTTATTTGTAAGAGAGTTTTTGTTTTTGGTCATGTTTGGACTCCATCCATTTTAGTAATGCAAGTATAAGGCTGTATTACACTGCTATTACAATGTTAGTTTGCTTTGGCTTGGGTCGTTAAGCCAGCTTGCTTAGTTTGTTATCAATCAATTAATTTATTTTAATGTTCAACTGTTTTCAAATAACAAGTGAATATAGTCACATGAGTTAAAAATCATTGCTAAGAAAATTTGACTGTTGTTGCTGGTCATTGTTTTTAAGATAGTTATTTAACGTCAGACACCAAAAATCCAAACGACGTTCCAAGATAATCGTCAAAGGTCATTGTTGTATTATAATTAGATCAAATCAGCTCCATCCTATCTGAACAGGCAAAAAGTCCACACTGATTGGCAACTGAGGGGCCTCGTTGAAGGAATTAACATAATTTTAGGACATTTTCGATTCTGGTTGCCGGACTTCATTGTGTGACTCAGCAGTTGAATGTTTCTTTAAAAAGCTGAGGGATTTGTCTATAGCAATTTATAAACAGATTTATGGAGGAAAGGACTGACCCTCCATTATATGAAAATGAAGTTGGAGGAATGTTTTGAGGCTGTATATTCTTTGTTAACATTTACTTTCTTAATAATTGGATACATATTCTTAAATGATGTAGCAACCCTTAGCCCCTTTAAACAAACCATACGCTACACAAATGTATGCACAAGGCAATGTTTGAGAACAGAATGCTGGCTCAAACTGTATAAACAGCCGCTACCTCCAGTGTTAGCCATTTACAGGGGATCTGCTCTTAGCTAGTTAGTTAGTCGTCATAATGTACTATGGCATTCAAAGCCACATAGCTATGATACCATTACAACAGTCTGACCTGGCAGCGATTACACTAAATCTTTCCTTAAGAGTTTCTCAGTTCAGATTGACTTCTAGTTGGCCTTGGCCACCCACAGAGGTGCCAGCTAGTCTACACTTTTACAGTTGACAATATTGGCTATCACTGGGCTATCACTGACCTCCTTACTGTCGAAGTTGTTAGGGCTAATCTCTGACTGTTTTAGATTTGGCGTTGCTCACCATCATCTAAGTACAGTTTCTTCCCACGCTGAGATTAGACCCTAAATCTCTCTGCCAAGTGTTGTTGGTGTCACTGTCTTTACGAGCACTGTGCGATGGGAGTGTGTTTGTGTGCAAAAGAGCAACTGTACTTGCACTGTGTAGGACTATTGCTAATTAATTTAAATTACAACCTGTTTCCCATATTACCCACCATCTCCACATAACATTCTAAAGGAGGGGCCTTTGGAAAAATGTGATATTGTTTTTTTCCCCCTCAAACATTACTAGTAGCGTATTTGAAGATAACAGACTAGCTACTTGTGGTACATTCAGTGTTGTTCCCTTTCCTGACGAAATGGGGTAGGCATATCATCTCGTGTTTGTCTACACAGGCTGCTTGGCTACACTGGAATACGTATTAAATGGTGTAGCAGTAGAAACAGGCATCAACAATATTTGCCTTGAGAACCGGGCTCCGTGGAAGTTTGGAGATGTGCATGGCTACAATAATCTAGCAGTGCGCAGATTTAGAAATGAATTCCGAGACAAGTGCAAACTGGAAGTAAACACAGTTTGTCCGATGGACATTTATTATTGTAAAGTAGAAAAGAGCTAAATGTTTTTTGATTTGACATGCCTTTATAGACCTCAAAGACATGAGATGGTTGTTTAGTTTATTGTGCTGTTTTGAAGCATTTATTTTGGCGTGTCCTGTGACCTCTGTATATGTCCTGTACACCCAACTGGAAATTTCAGAAAAGTAAAAATTTAGTTCTAACATGTTAAAAAGCAAAATATCCCTTAAATCAGTTTTATTTAAACAGGCGTTCGCGTTCCCAGTCCTACACACACATACACTCTGAGGACTAACCCCAGATATTATCTGAGCATGTCTACTCAAGAACCCATTGCGTGCTCAGCTCAGAGAAAAGCTTTCCCTGGCACCATCCACGCATTTTACTTTCAATTGCGAATGGCTTTGCTTTAGCCTCTCATAAAAAACCTGAGCCCAAACACCACCGAATTCTGTAACCTGGCATGCAAACTCAGCTGGCTTGTGGGACCTTAACCTGCTTCAGACTAGAGCTAAGGACCATTCCAACTGACTGTGTCTGGAATGTGACCTCGTCTATTACATGGAGCACTACCTTTTGGCCCTTGGTCGCTAATACTGCACAAAACAGCCATTTAGAAAACATCCGATGGTTCACATTAATTTTGATTAGGTTAAGAACTAATCTCGTCACGGCCACAGCTCTGAGCCTTAATCTAATTAAACATTATTCTTTCTCCCTCCCATTCATCCCTGGGATTGAGTGTGGTTTATTGCATAACGATGATTAGACGTATCTCAAGCATCAAACAATTTCGGGCTGCTAGCCCAGACCTCTCAGGCTTTTTCTAAATTCAGTAGGATTTTCGGAGATGTTGTCTTTTGTTATAGCCACGGTGTATCTTGTATGATTCATTTGGTAATTGTATGGCTATGATTAAGTTGTCTTCTTACTTGTCAAAACACTGTGCTACACAGAGAGTGTTACTGAACAAAAAATGTGTTTTTATCACCTCGGTTTATATAACTCAACCTCTCCGCATACTGATAGTGGTGGCAGGTGGCCTGACCAGTCAACAAATCCCAGATCTGGCAAGGTTGTCATTAAATCCGTTTGCAAGACTGTTGACCCTAATTAACTGCTGTAGGACCATTGGAAAGGGATGTTTGGGATTGTACAACTTCATGTTGAAATGGCAGGGCCAAATATTATGACGTTTAGCTTTTACTCTTGTTCTATTACCCCCTCATTTTAGAATCACCCACTTTTGGTAGACCATGTTTTTGGGCATTTTTTGCACTTAAGTTAACTAGTAGCGAGTTCATATATTTTCATACTGGCCCCATGGGAATTGAACCTACAACCCTGGCATTACAGGCATCATACACTTACTAAGTAAGCTAGAGAGGAATGGGTGGATTTGCTATGCATCACTGATTGAACTTGCTTATGAAATGTCTGTGCAAATGGTCAACTGTGGTAGTGGGGTTTTACTTGCAGTTCCAATTAGAGTAAAGCATTGGATTATTGAAGCAGTTGAAATCCTATAACAAGCAAGAATGGGAGTACATTCCACTTTCAAAACTACAGCAATTGTTCTCTTCAGTTCCAAAACGCTTACAAAGTATTGTTAAAAGAAGAGGTGATGCAACACAGTGGTAAACATGCCCCTGTCACAAATGTCTTGCTGGCATCAAATTCAAAATGGGCATGTATTTTTCCAAAAACAATAATATTTGTCACTTTTGACATTTGATATGTTGTCTTTGTACTAATTAAATGATTTGTATTCAATTAAATGATTTGCATGTTATTGCACCCTGGTTTTATTTACATTTTATGCAGCATCCCAACTTTTTGGAAACAGGGTTGTAAGATAATGGAATGTGAGCAGTGAGTATATATGTGGATTTACAGATGTCACGTTTCCAGTTTCAGTGTGGTATATCTCGATCCAGTGAGAAGAGCAGAGTTTTGTTTAGTTAACAGTCTGGTGGTGGCCTGATGTGGTGAGCATAGTCTTGTTGTTTCTGTGGAACAGATGGCCAGTTGCTGAGGGCCTGAGGATGGAGATAGAAATGTATGTCCTATGTGAAAGAGACCACACGTCATAAAGTGGTTGTGTCATTTGTTTTTGTGCATACCTATACTCTCCGTTGTATCATGAAAACGACACTTTTTTCACAAATGATAAAATGTTTGTATATTAGCGTGAATCAGGCAATAGAATTTCCAAACACTGTTGCCAACCAGCACGCTGTGCTGACACTTCAATTCTTGGGTGGTGCTGACTATTTGAGAACGAACCAGTCTTGATAAATCCCCAGCCAGCTCCCAGACACAGATAGTCTATTTTGAGTCCACAGAGCTGGTGGTCCAAGATAAACACATCAAGAGGTTAAACTGTTACTTATAAAGTAAACGGCAGCGCGTTGTGAGACTCCTCGCCATGGCGGACCTCATCCCCAAGGTTTTTACCGCAGTGCAGCCTGGGTAGATGTGTTTAAGTCGGCGATAGTTGCAGTATTAGTTCAATGTTCTTTTAAAGCAGAGATGTCCACATCTGATTCAAGCAAACTGGCTGAACGGGATCTCAAAGGTTAAGACTATTTCCATCTTGACAGTGGAGGATATTAATGTCATAATGAATATATTATGATGCCATTTCACTGTTATACAGTAAGTGAGGCCTTTGGAAATCAGTGATGTTGTGTCCCAGGGTGATCCAGGAGTCTTAGCTGCTGCCTCTGGTGCACATGTACATGTACTGCTCTGGAGTAGGTTCCAGTCCAACCGACTTTCAGCAGAAAGTCTCTCTTGTATCTTCCACCATGTACTTGTCCAATGAAGTAGAAATATGTATGTGTGTATATGTATGTATGTATGTATGTATATATATATTAATGTATATGTGTAAAGACAGTCGGCAAATGTCATCAGTGCTAGGGGGCATGTCAGAGGGCAGTATAAATTATAGTCATACATCGTCTGGGATTGGTGGGGAGAAGGCCAGACCGGGCTGCTGCTTTGTGCTGTACTGACTCCTTGTGTCAGGTTGGATGCCTCCAAGCTCAATCATGGTTGTTGGCTGGAGAATGCGCCCTCCTCCCAGTGTGTAGGTTCCAGCAAAAGTTTTCTGGTTGGGCGAATAGCGTTAAAATTATTAGGAGGTCTTGGCAGGATGTACAATGAAGTACGTTTCGGATTTCAAATTGGAGATCAGAAAGTTGAAGAGAGTGATCAAAAAAAATAAAGATGAGAATAATGACACAGACATACCTACCTACTAACTTTTGTGAATGCTCCTTTCCTCAGTTTTCAATAGCTGGATCCACTACTTTCTTTTACAATTTGGGAATATTCTTTATTTGTTTATTGAAGTCTGGGTCAGTATCCCAAATAGAATTCCCCAAAATAGTGCACTACTTTTACAAGAGCCCTTGGGTATTAAGACAAATTATCCATAAACAGCCTCCTGTAGTAACGCCCAACTGGAGTGTTTAAATTGTTCTCTGATTTATTTTTGTATGTCTTCTTTCTGTTTGGTTGTGTCAAGGCTGAGAAATGAATAGGAGGAAATATCCAAAAAGGCTTGAATAGGCAGTCGTCTATTCAAAGTCTACCTTATCTGTAGGAAAAGTACAATGTCATATTTGGCAGACATCAAGGGTATGTTCCAAATGGCACTTCACACCCTACATAGTGCACTACTTTTCACATGGGCCCTGGTGAAAAGTAGAGGAATATATTAATGGTGAATTGTGTGGACTGCAGATTAGGAGTTAAAGTTCTAAAGAGTGTCCAATACAACCCTGTTTCCAGAAAAGTTGGAATGCTGTGTTAAATGTAAAGAAAAACAATGCAATGATGTGCAAATCATTTAAATCCTATATTCAATAGAAAATAGTATAACGACAACATATCAAATGTTGAAACTGAGAAATGTTATTGTTTTTGAAAAATATATGCCCAATTTGATGGCAGCAACACGTTTCAAAAAAGCTGGGACGGGGCAATAAAAGACTGGAAAAGCTGTGTAATGCTAAAAAAAATCATGTGGTCTGACAAATCAAAATTTGAAATTATTTTTGGGAATCTTGGACACCGCTTCCTCCAGACTAAAAAGGAGAGGGACCATCCAGCTTCTTTTTAGCGCACAGTTCAAAAGCCAGCATCCGTGATGGTATGGGGGTGCATTAGTGCACATGGCATGGGTGACTTGCACATCTGTGAAGGCACTATTAATGCTGAACAATATATACAGGTTTTGGAGCAACATATGCTGCCGTCTAGACAATGTATTTTTCTGGGAAGTCCTTGCTTATTTCAGCAAGATCATGCCAAACCACATTCTGCACGTATTACAACAGCATGGCTCCGTAGTAAAAGAGTCCGGGTGCTAAACTGGCCTGCCTGCAGTCCAGACTTGTCACCCATTGAAAACGTGGCACATTATGAAACTAAAAGTACGACAAAGGAGACCCTGAACTGTTGAGCTGCTGAAATCCTATATCAAGCAAGAATAGGAATACATTTCACTTTCAAAACTACATCAATTGGTCTCCTCAGTTCCCAAACACACAGAGTATTGTTAAAAGAAGAGGTGGTGCACCACAGTGGTAAACATGC
The DNA here is from genome assembly GCA_016801175.1 of Esox masquinongy. Lineage (NCBI taxonomy): Eukaryota > Metazoa > Chordata > Actinopteri > Esociformes > Esocidae > Esox > Esox masquinongy. The sequence goes on from JACXGI010000612.1 coordinate 16,030, forward strand.
CTCTGTCCCAACTTTTTTGAAATGTGTTTCTGGCATCAAATTTAAAATGGGCATGTATTTTTCCAAAAACAATAACATTTCTCAGTTTCAACATTTGATATGTTGTCTTTGAACTATTTTCAATAAAATATAGGGATGAATGATTTGCACATCATTGCATTCTGTTTTTATTTGCATTTTACGCAGCGTCTTAACTTTTTTGGAAACAAGGTTGTACAACAAATAGTAGCAATTCCATAAGGAAAGAGCCAGAAGACTTTCTCATGGATTCATATTCACTATCTTAAATAATGAATATGGAATATATTATTATTTTCTCTGGAAACAGAACAATACATTTTTTCATCTTACATATCCACAGAGGCATTTGGTGCTTTACTTTGCGGATGATTTTCTGTTGTGGAACCCTCCAGATTCGTACCCCCGGTCAGAGTGGTTCCTCAGGTGGGACACATGAAGGCAGACTAATGGACGCACAGACCCCCTAATTCTTTAGTCATACACAGGAAAAAACAACAAATGGATGGACGGAGGGATGAATCAATAAATACATGAATGGATGTGTGACTGGGTTTGGTCCAATGGACGGGATAGAGGGAAGGAGGATAAAGACGACGTGTGACTGACTGACTGACTGACTCTCTCTGCAGTGTGTGGCTGTGACTTGGCTCAGGGGGGCTTCTTCATGAAGAATGGGGACTACCTGTGTACCCTGGACTACCAGCGGATGCATGGGACCCGCTGCAATGGCTGTGGGGACTTTGTGGAGGGAGAGGTGGTCACTGCCTTGGGCAAGACCTACCACCCCGCCTGCTTCGTCTGCACCATCTGCAAGTAAGAATGCCGGCCCCGCGCCTGCACACTCCTGTATGAAAGGGCTTACTGTTATTGAGAAATTGGATGTGTCCCATATGTATTCGGGAGAGTATTTTTGAGACGGGAGGACATATTCACGGGACCTTGGTTAAGAGTTAAGAGCATTGCGATTACCTCATCGTTTATGTCGCTGACATCAGTTAGACTTATCGTTTTGATTGGATGTTCTTGTTTACATTGATCGCTTTTGCCTTTAAAGGGCTAAAATGACTTCGGCGGTGCTGACACACATTCACGCGTCTGGGTGATTTTTTATTTTTTTTACCTGACGTGTCGTAACGCGACCCACCTGTCTTAATTTGTTTGACCATTGTTGACCGTTAGGGTCTGTCCGTCATGTTTCTGTCCATCTCTGTTAAAGACGACCGTTTCCTGCTGGAGATAGGGTCACCTTCAACGGCAAAGACTGTCTGTGTCAGTACTGTGTTCAGCCTACGTCACCAGGACCCGGGAAGGACATCATTGATTCCAACTGTGAGTAGCCTTCCTCTCCACTGGGATTGGGTTAGTTACCTTGAACTAATACTCAAACTCAATTTCCGGGCATTTTATTTGAGATGAGGTCTGAAATATCAAACAGATTAACACCAGAACTTTTTAAATCAAAATGGTTCAGACCAGCTCAGCAATACTATTTTAGTCAGTTCTGGCATCTGTAGAGCAAAATGGGGGGGCTGGGGTGGGGTCCTCCTCCCCTCTCTTTGTCTCCTCTCCCCTCTCCTCCTCCCCCACCAGGCTCCAGTAGGATTAGCCATGTTACTGTATGAATAACACAGAGACAGCCGACTGGTAAATTATGCATAACCAGGCAGTTCCTCAATTTACTGGAGTTCATCTTTGGACGGTGTTCAGTGAAAGAATACGTCACTAAAATTCCAAAATTGCATATTGCTTTCTTTTTGTTGTAAGCAGTTTATGTACAAGGTATGACAGAAATACATGGTTTGGTTTATTTTTAATTGCTGTGGCTGGTAATGTTTTAACATCTATGGCACAAAATCCATATTCAAAATCCCTGTTCAAATCTTCTCTAAGCGACTTTGGGTAGCTTCGTAATATTTTTTCTGTTTTAATTTTAGATGATTTGGATGCAATTATATAATCTATTATCAGTCCCAGGATTTGTCCCAGGATTAGTTCTACAAATACCAAAACATAAGAATTTCCCAAACAGTGCCAGTGAAAGTAAAAAAAAAAAACATAGATTGCTGTCATACCTTGTCTATAGACAGGTTAGGGTAAAGAAAACCTTATTTTAAATTATTGCTGTATGTCATGCTACCAGAAACATTTAAAAGGTGCAATATGTAATTGGACTTGTACGGATGAGGAGTCCAGGATTAGCCCTGTTCTGGACTACTTTCTTTTCTCAGTCGCCTTTTGAATCACACACCCTGGTTTCCCTCTGTTGCCAGTTTAAATACAAGGTCGCCCACAAATAAGAGATGATGGCTCCTCACGTAGTCATCTCAACCTATTTATACGAGCCGCGTTGTCCTACATGGCTCTCTCTCGCTCCTTTTCTCACTGTTTTTCTGTCCCACTATTTGATGACTGAGATCAGGAAAAGGTGATGTATTTACTTCAAACCCTGGAGAAGCTTTTGCTGATACTTAAATACCTAATATAAGGCTAAAGGTTCGCGGTGATGCCGCTAAAATGCAATTTACAGAAGAGTTTGGAAGGACCCGTTAATCATGCGCCTATTGAACTTCTGTCACCACCTAGTGTCAAGGTTTTGAACAGACGTTAATCCCCTGTGTGACTGTGTATGTGTGTGTCTTACAGGCTGTACGGGCTGTGGTCGGGATATTAAGAATGGTCAGGCTCTCTTAGCTCTGGAGAAGCAGTGGCACCTGGGCTGCTTTAAGTGTAAGGCCTGTCAGAAAGTTCTTACAGGAGAATACATCAGCAAGTAAGTCAGCGCTCTCAAAATTAACAGTTCAAAGTTCATCCCTGGTGCAAGTCTTGCCACAAACCACAAACGGTTCTTCAAAAGTTTATTTTTATTTCTCTCTCTCTATGTCTTCCCTCGCACAGGGACGGCGCACCGTATTGTGAGAAGGACTATCAGATCCATTTTGGGGTCCAGTGCGAGGCGTGCCAGCAGTTTATCACAGGCAAAGTGCTGGAGGTGATCACCTACCTACAATCTATCCCACCCATCTGCCTATGACAGTCTTCGGATTGGCTGATTTGTAGTTAAGGCCCGATGTTCTGATTGGTTTAACACGTACACATGGGACGTCTGGTCTGTGTTATTGGCGATATGAGGTGAAGGTTTATGGATTTTATTTAACACTGACATTATGCAGTACACAGTATCCCTATATCACACACACACCCTTCAGAAGGTAAGTAAGTGTATTATACAGTCTGGAATTGTTCTTGGGGAAAAAACATAATAACAACGATTGTTGTTCATCATTTGTCTTGTGTCTGATAAATGTTCTTGGTCCACACTTATGGGGCATTTTGCGTACTACAAAGACTTAGTTAATTACTGTAGATGTTTACATTTCATTTTGTGTTATGTAATTTTTCATTATTTATGTGGTAAACTACTTCATTTTTTAATAGTCTGGGCATATTCTTGGCATGGTTATTTCATATTCTTGGCATGGTTATTGCTTTCTGAATATAGTTTTTTTACGGCATTTCTGTTTTTGTATTTCTATAGTAAGCATCGTGCATTTGCAGCCAATCATTTCCCCATGTTTAAATCCTCCATAGCAACATGCCTTTAAGGAGTACATTGCTACCTTGAATACATTGTTAGTTGAAAGTTTGTATGATGTATGATCAAGTGGATCATACATGCCGTGTCTCTTGCAGACACAGAGACATACACAAACACACCCACTGTCCTGACTGAAATAGTGTTCCATTTATAAACCTTCTTACAATCTTTAATAGCCTCAGTTGCCGCCGACAATATGCAAATCAGAGCATGTAGCTGTACTGGGTATGACCTCTGTAATGCATCAGGCTACACAATATCAGACAGACACCCAGGGAATTTGACTTATCCACTGGCTATACAGTGGGATGAGACATGGCCTTCTCCTATTACTGTCATAAAGAACAGTCTTATTAGAGGATTAGTAAGGCATTGCTATTATCCTAACATTAGATGTCCCATAACGACGAGCCTGACTACATCGTTGACTGCCGATAGACAGAGAAGGTGGGAGAGAAGCAGGGAGAGGGAAAGAAGATGAGAGACAGCACGACAGAGAGAGGGTGAGAAAGACAAAGTGAGAGAGAGACAGATAGACAGACAGAGCAGTAAAGAGTAATGACAGGACCAACTAGAATAGCAACAGATATTCAGATGTTGGCGATCCAGCCAACACTAACAAAATTAATGAAGCAACCTAATCTGATCAATGGGTTGCAGGAGAACACATACCGAAAAGAAAAAAAAAGAAGTGAAAAATAAATGTGCAATAAATGTTTAATACAAATGTATATCACAAATCAAAATAGCATTTAAAAATGCATAAAAGTTAGCCATAGTTTTATATTTTGCTTGTATCCTTAAAGATGCAGTCTGAGACGAATAAGATAAAATAATCAAATTAATGAAAATAACAAATTGCATGGGAAACAAATTGGCCCCAACATGACATAGTAGTACTCTCCCCAACATGACATAGTAGTACTCTCACAGACCTATTTTAGCGTTTTGAACAGCACCACCTTTACTACCAGTGGCCAAAAATTTCACAATGCATTTTTTATGCATTCAAAAAATAAATTTTTATGTGGGTAACTTTCCTGGAATAAAGGATATTGAATTGTGAAGTGTAGTTGAGGTTTAAGAAAGCTTTTGAAGTTTGTAGTTTTCACTGTAATGTCAGACTTGTATTTCAAAACATCTATCAACCACTAAAATAGTGTTCATACACTGTAATAGGTCACATTTCATGTTGCTCTAGGGAATGTTTCCTGCTGTAGCAAACTAGTTCAAATTTGACACCCAGGGCTTCAAATTAGACGTACAGCTACAGCCAAGCCTGAAAATAAATTGTGAAAATGCAAATGACTCTGTATCTGCAAAGTGGCTCTTGTCAGTTAAAGCTGGTGAGTGTCAATGCTGGTTGGTCAGGGCTTGTGGGTGTCGATGCTGGTTGGTTGGGGCTGTTCATTTCTCCATTTGGGTAAGTATCTCTTTTGGTCAGAGTCCTGTTCTTAAACGCTTTTGTGAGAAATATCGCTGTGCATGCAAAGCACCTCATAATGCAGTTCTGAAGTACTGTAACCCTGACTGCAGTATTCAGGGAGGATATTATGGGATTTACCTAGGAAAAAAGGGATGATAGCCGCTAAATTAGAAGGCATGTTGATGGATCGTACTAGACAGTGAATCCTGTGGTATGCCTGGTTGAATGGGATATGTAGATTTCATCAGCTGAAAATACTTGATCAGTTTCTTGGAAAGGTACCTGTGAAGAAATGCACTGGACATTACGATCACCTGCATCCCACTACTGGCTCGCCTCTAAATCTAAGCTAAGTTCACTGCAAAAAATGTTGCCAATGGAACAAGACAATTTAACTATATTTTAGGTGATATTTGCTTGAAATAAGTGAAATAATCTGCCAATGGAACAAGAAACATTACACGATATTCAAGGCATATTTTCTAAAAACAAGTGTTATAATCTAGCTTGTTAAGAAAAATATACCACATTTTAAGGATGGTGTGGTTTTTAACCTGAAGATAAGATAAATATACTTGATAAGCCATATATTTTTTGCAGTGTTGGTCTCATGAGTGGGAGACAACATGTTGCGGGAAGTGGTACTGGAAAACCAATTGGGCCACTCTTCCCTCTGGTCTAATGACCAGTGCCCCAGGGCAGTGTAGTGGACATTGCCCTGTGTCTGATGCTTTTTCGGATGTTACACTATACAGATTACCTGACCTGTGCTCAGTTCCCTTGGGTCTGTGAGAGTAAGGGTGTTGACCCTGGCACCCTGGCTACATTTCTAATCTGGCCATGCCATCATGGCCATCTAAACATCCCTAGCTTCCCACATTGTCATCCAACCCCTCTCATCCCTTCTCATCCCCTGTAACCTTTCCACAGATATTGGCTTTGAATTAGAAAGCGTTCTCAGTCAACTTACCTGTTTAGTAGTAGACACATTGCAATAAACCATGAAACAGTGAGCATAGTCAGAGAAGGATCATATAATTATAAAATATTATTATTATTATTAGAATGCCATACTATTCTTGTCACTGAGTATTGTTACGTTTTCTTCTCTGTGTGTGTGCGTGTATGTGTGTGTGTTTCTGTGTGTGTTTGTGCCTGCGTGCGTTCTTGTGTATCTTGGTTCCAGGCAGGGGATAAACACTACCACCCCACCTGTGCACGATGCAGCAGGTGTAACCAGATGTTCACAGAAGGAGAAGAAATGTACCTGCAAGGTGCGTTAGCTAGATGGACTGATGATGTGAATGGAGCATTTAATTGTTTATTAATTTGCTGCCTGGTAAGGTCAGCCTGGTTTATAGATCTTAGACAGCTGTTAGGTTTGACAATGCTTATGAATGTTGGTAAACCGTTCCCGGACCATGTTAGGTCTGAGTTTCTCTGAACATCTCTCCTCTTCTGCAGGATCAACTGTATGGCACCCTGGCTGTAAGGACACAACCCGGACCGAGGAGAGACAGAGGGAGCGGGTAGGAATCTAATTGGATATCAGTTCTCTCTTGTACCTTGGTCTTGTTCACATTTTAAGTGTCTCCTCTGCATCATCCCATCCTAGTTTGCTCCTTATACCCTTTGTCCCTAAACCTTTGGTGTTTCCAGATTTCTTCGGTGTGATTTCAAGCTCCACCACAGCACTGGGTATGTTTACCCAGACCACTAAGCTCTGCAAAACACAAAAGGGTTTGGGCTAAAAGCAGATGGGCAGGGAGCAAACTGAAACTGGCTGTGTATGTTCGTCTCGATACTGGTGGCCTTTTATTTGGTCACCCCGCACGAAACGCTGGGGGGGGGGGGGTGTGCCTTCACACACGTGCATGCAACCTTAATACAAATCTGTGTTGAGTTGGCCCGGAAGCCCTGCGCATTCTGAAATGCTCCTCTGCTACCAGTTCTTTGCAGCGTCAACTTAAATTCCTTCAAATCCTTCTGGGTGTTATCGCTGTGAACTGTCTCCCCAGGGTTTATTCCTTGTTCTTACTACGGTTAAAAGCTCCAGCCGGGTGCAGAGTCTGTAACCTAGCGGTAACAATTCCAAAACACAAATATACTCTCCGCACTTATAATATAACTCCGGACCGGAGTTCAAAACCCTGATTCCATCCCTTTAACGTGTCTCCCATCTATCTCTGTCCACTATATCAATTCAAACTGTACGAAGAATTAGTCAAAAACAATATACCCCTCCAGTAAAAGCTCTTGCCAGAAGGACATTTCCAATCCTGGTTCGTTTTCCAGACCAGGCCCTCGTTCATGGGGCTTCAGCATTGCTTCCACCAATCCTCACCAGGGTCATGCTTCTGCTGCTGTTGCCCGTCCCATCTTCTGTGGCTGGCTGCACCCAGTTACACTTGACGGGTTGCGTTCCAGCGAAAATTGAAGTTGATATTAGCTCTGCTTTCATCCCTTGGACTTGGGCTTCATCCGAGTCTCGTGTTACTGACGGGGGAGGGGAAGTGGCCCGGCATTTTGAGCCAACTAGACGAGACAAGGGACCATATGAGGCTGGCTCCGTCCTTGACAATGCAGACATGGTATCAGTTAATGGGTCTGGTAGGCTCCCAGAGAATTAAACTGATGAGATTCCTCAGGCCCAACCACCCCTTTCCTGTGGACGTATTGGGGTAATCTCTTACTTGAGCCACACGCATTTCTTTGTTCGCTGATCATTTGCGTGTGGAATGGTCGTCTCCCCTTGCCCCTTTGGCCAACAAAGTTGACATTCAGCAGGGTTTTCCTAACCAGCTTTAGCTAAATGGTCCCTCTATTTCTCCCTGACTTGCGGGACAAGCAAAGTATCCCGGGCTTAGCGCTGGATGAGCGGTGTGTTTTTCTGTCCCTCCATTCCAGACACTGTCATTTCTGTCAGACCAGCTCCAGGTGATGTATGGTCCTGAGTGTGTTGTGTTACGCTCCCTGGCTAGTATCACCATGCTACAGGTTTATCCAACAGTGTTGTTGGCAGAGCTAAATTGAGTGCTGGATGTCGACCCTCCTGGACAGTGGTACCACAGTGTCACCTTGGGATGACCCTTTTGCGTCTTCCGGAGCAAGACAGACAAGTCAGGCAAGCTTATTTGCTAAATGTTTGATTATTTTTTGGTGGCGCATGCCTCGCACTAACGCGAGCAAAAGAAAAATCTATTGAAATCCAACAGTCAGTCCGTCATGGTCAGTCTGCATCATTTGCTTTGCCCTTGGACAACACTCGCGTGTCCAGACTCTCTCTTGGGTAGGCTGCCCTAGGCCACCACGTTCAGTGATCCACCGCTCTGGCTTAGCGGTGCGATTATAGTTACCCCCGTAGTGTGTCGTGCTGAGTGACCGACTGAATGGGACAACCGGAAGGCAGGCCTCTGGGGCCGACCTTACACCTGGTTTGGGCCATAACATTTATTCAGTGATGAAGGCGCCAGAGGTTACTTGCCCTTTAACCCTGTGTCCACCCCCGTACGTGTTGTCTGTTTTTCCCTCACCCTGTGTCTGTGTGAGCCGCAGGTTTGGGGTCAGTTGCATTTCAATTCAGTCAATTCCCGAAAGTAAACTGAAGTTCGAATTCAAAAGCACAGAGAGAAAAACGGAACAAGAGGTACCGTTTACATCCAGAGGTAGCAGAATTGAAATGGATTGCAATCTGTGACCTGGTCTGAGCGGAAAGGGCTCTGTCTAAGTCAGGTTGAAGAGGAGGCACAGCACAGACCCTGGTTGTGTGACCATCTGTGAACCCCCCTCTCCCTTACCTTCCTCCACAGCTGTTGCCTCCGTCACTGTTACTCCTCCACAAAACAGAAAGGCAGGTACTGTATTCGCTGTTGGCTATGCAATGGCACTGTCATGTGTTACTTTGAACATGATGTTGCATAGGTCATAGTTCATAGGACTTGATGCGCGGTCTGCTGCCCCCTGCTGGTGTCAGCTTGCAGTGACGTTATTTATGTCCGTCATTCAGGCCTGTATCTGACCCATTCATCAACATCACTTACATGAGATGAAGTCCCCTGAGGCAGCCAAATTCAGATTTGTTTTTCCTTCACTAATTGGTGTTTACACAAAACACATCATTATCCGGTGCTGATTTGAAAGACCTTGTGTCGCTGCCTTGCAGTACAGCTGCGTCATTGCGGTCAGGTGTTTGAATCCTCGTCACGGCTTATCAAAAATGCCCAGGGGTCCTGCGGAAGGCAGCACAAAATTGCCTCAGTTCTGCTTGGTGTTGAAGGAAGGAAATCAGACAGGGTTGTCTTGTCACACTCTACGCTAAAGACCTTATCACGAACAAGGTTAAAATTATACATTGACTGTCTTGGGTGTGCCTGATTTTTTAGAGTTGCTTAACATCCCCTCCATGGGAATAGATAGGAAACAACAAATTAATGGTTATTTTCACCCCCAAAAATTGTTTAAGAAACATTCGTAGCAACCATGTGGTAGGGAAAACATGGTTCATGTCAATGGCTGTATAAAAATCAACACATTAATTCAGGAATCTTGTTGCCATCTGAAGTGTGCTTTTCCCATGTGAAGGTATGTATTAAATGGATAGTTCACTCCACCCAAATAACAAAATGGCACATTGGTGTCCTTGCCATGTAAGCAGTCTTTCGACAAGCTTTCATAGTAATCCCTGCTTTGGTAAAGTTTCCGAGCACGGTTTCCAAATGCTAGCTCCTTACCGTTTGTGGCACAAACACATAGTAATGGTACCAATGTTGTAATTTAATTTGTGTAATATTCACATAATCTCTATGGGCCTTTGTTGGACTTCACAATAGCTTTCAAATACTTTTCGATTATTTGGATATGATGTCTGAAAAATGCTAATAAATCTCTCTGGGATTTGTTCCAGAAATGCTGGAATGCTAGCATTAAGAAAAAATGCCAGGAAAATTTAAACCAAAACATGTATTCCTGTAATACTTAGTTAATAGACTACTTTCAAGGTACCATTTTGTAATTTGGGGGACATGACTAGTTGACTGTTCAAATGTCCTGATTTACTTTGCAAGAAGCAAATTAATGACGTTCTTCCAAGATACTGTGTATTTTACTTGTTGTTTAAGCTGTGATGTAACCTTTTGTTGGAGACAGATAGTGATTGAGTGGATATCATTCACTCATCAATTGTGTAAATGGGGGCAAATGTATTTCTTCCATTTGGACACTTTAGCGCAATGCTTGGTTAGCAACCTCATCAAGAAGTTTGTGTCTTTCGGCCTAACAGCCAAGATGCTGGGTCAATGAACCCAGGTTTGTTTCCACTTTGGGGGGCTGCTCGCCAATTTATGTGGACAGGATGACATGGCACAAGGCAACTGAACGATAACTGAAAACTAGCCCAGGATGCCCGTGTGTTTAATAATGTAACCAAGAGTTCTCTTCTTGCAGCCTTCGAGGTCATCATCCGACAGTATCTGTTCCAGACCTGGTTCAAGCATACCTGGCTCACCGGGTCATACCATTTATGTGAGTTAATTTATATTGTTCCCATATTTTTGGGAATTCTGAAGCTTTACTGTATAGAGGCAGTGGGGAGTAATAGTGGAGAACATTTTTGTTGACAGAGCAGTAGGCTGGATTTGAACCCATTCGTCTGCTGTGTATGTGGCAGCAACCTATACCACTGGATCACCCTAGGCCATGTGTGTTCTACCCACCGTACACTACTGGGCTGGATGTGCCACTTCTATTTTAGGAATTGAGGCCACTTCTTCCATAGGGAAACTTGAAGGTCCACTCCAGTCACGTTCACCCCTCTGAAATGTCCAAGTTTCTCCAAAACACACTTAAAAAAGTGATCTCATCTTGTCTAAATGTGACCTCACCCTGTCTCATACAATCAAATTCAGATTCAGCAGGTCATCAGGGGATTGGAACGCACAGATCTATCTGTTTTAATAGGCTAGAATGTCAGTCTTACTTCGTCTTTGAAACTAATGATTTGTTTGCAAATCGATGATCATGTGTCCGGAGTGATCTTTTAAGTTCAACTATGAATCTCTGTGTAAACGTTTTCTTATTTTTCTACCAGCTAGTTGTGTCCCGTACTGTGTTTATGTGTCTGCTAACTTACAGAAAGACCTGACTTATTCTAAAGCAGAAGGGAACCTAGCCATATCCTCTGAAGGCCCTTATCCTGTAGGCCCTGACCCTGTAGGCTTGCAACATTTTTGTTACTTATCATTCTTGTACACTAAAATTCCAAGGTTTTCCAGAAATCGTGGTTGGAATATTTCATCAGCAGCAAATTATAGAATCCTCAAAAAAAAAAACGCATTTCTGAGAAACCTGTAAATTGTATTTGCTAGTGTTCGCTAGTAACCCTTTGGAGTAGTGTGCTCTTTAGCTGTGTAACCTTTCTCGTTCTGTCTCTATGTGTCTCTCTGTCTCTGTCTGTGTCCGTCCCTAGGCAAAAGTAGACAATGAGATCCTTGATTACAGGGACCTAGCCGCCATTCCCAAAGTCAAAGCCATTTACGACATAGAGCGCCCTGATCTGATTACCTATGAGCCTTTGTACACCATGTCCCTTGATGAGAAGGATGAGAGGAGGGAGAGTGTGGGAGAGGTAACTACTAACTCATCATGCATGACCAGTGTGTGGAATGCATGTATGTGTGACAAGTCGGATTAAACTGAACCACGCCGTTCATTCTGAATGTTTCCTCTTGAGAGACGAAAGAGATAAATTGGCTGAGTTTAAATCATATTGATTTTCATCTCTGCCCGGGAAAAAGTCAGGTATCGGACAATCCATTTGTTTGTGGTTGCAGGGTCTAAATCTTTTGTTTAGCATTTCATATTTATTTGAGTGTTGACATCACATTCTAGTGCATGACAAACTCGCCTTTCTAAAGGAAACCTATTATTGGCACCCATCAGAGTGCTCAGTGATTCCCTGTGTCCGCAGCTCCATACCGCCAGAAGAGAACGTTCCCCCATGACAGATGACAAGGTAGGACAGCTACCATCTATTTTGATTGATGATAACTTGGTGCTGGTTTGTTGCTTTGTTACACAGCGTTTGTATGGTTTTAATCTTACTGTGAAGCTTGTTAGTTATTTGAGATGGACATTATTTGGGATGAGTCATTTTGGCTAATTGAGACAGCTCATTTTGATCCCAAACAGCTCTTTATTCAAAATGCTTAAAAATATACCAGGAAAATAAAAACTTCCCCAATGTGAAGCCCAATGGATCGGGTACCATAATGTCAGGTAATTAAATGCATATTCAAATAGGATACTGCACCAAAATATTGCGCTCCCCGTGCTATTTATTGTGTCTACAATGAGATTATACCTTCTATAGTGAATTATTCAGTAACTTATCTTCAGATAGTCAGTGTTTTGACATAAAGAAGGTGTGCAAATCAGGCAGTCCAACTAATGATTCTTTCACCTTTGCAATTTGTTTTGGAGTATAAATAAACTACATTTATGTAGACATCATACATTTGTCAAGGAAATATTAAGTCTGAAATTTCTAATTTACAAACTTGCTGAAATTTGCTGAAGACTTTAAAAGCGTTGAATAGGCTAGACGTTTTGAAAGCACAGCATTGCAGGGAGGTTTTCCTGCAAGTAGAGGGGTGACGTTATGCTCCGAGCTTGAAAAAAAAAAGTTATTTTCTTTTTCAGTCATCGAGAAACATGTCACCTACCCCATCTGCTGAGGTAAATGCTGCGTTACACACGGACAAACTGTACACACTGAGCTGCAAACGTTCAGGTCCAGCTCCAATGAAAAGAGCCGTTTGACTCAGTGATTGATAAGTGATGGAAGCGTGTCGTCCTCGTAGGGCTGCTATGACATGAGGGAACGCATCCTCCAGAGGTCCACCAGTCAGGGCTCCATCGGATCACCCGTCTACAATCGCCATAGTTACACGCCGCTGTCGCGCTCGCCGCAGCATTTTCACAGACCAGGTGAGTGTTTGTGAGGGTCTCAGTTTGTATGGGTGCGTATGATTTGTGTTAGTCTTCATAGATTACTACAGATGGCCTCTGCGCTATTCTCGTACTTTCCCAAGAACACTACTTGTTCACAATTCTTACAGGACTAACATTCATGCCTGTCACTCTTTCTTAGCCCCACCTTATTCTTATCTCCTCACTGCAGCTTGTGGTGTCCCCCCATACCTATAAACTAACCATCTTCTCTAACTGCCCTAGAAACATTTTGTAATAACTTTCATGAATATGGAATTTTAATGCTTATACATGTTTTTTAATTAAAAGTGCACTTTGGTTGCCCCTTCTTAATAAAAGGGATCACACCTTGTGCTAAAGTGACCTCAATATGTTTCAGACTTATAACTACCCATCACAATCCCAATCAAAATGAGGTCATTTGGCAAGGGGTTTGCCCTACCCTCTGTTTTAATAAGGTAGAATTTGATGTCACTGTAATTTGTAAATCTTCTTAACCAACGATTAGTTCGCAAGGTGGGACGTTTCATCTGGAAAGCAAATTCAGATGGATGATCATGTGACCGGAGTGCACCTTTGAATATGTATTATTGACGCGTGGATAGTTTATAGTCAATCAGTGAGCTATGCTGTTAGAGTTCTAGTAATGTCACATACATTAGTAAGTTTTGTATTGCAAAACTAGCACTAGCTTCCTTCATTCTAGATGCAATAAAAAAAATCATATTCAAGTCTTCATCTGACTCTGTGGAAGGCAAAAAGCAAGTTAAAGATGCAGTCCATTATTTTCGTCCACTGGTTGTAAAAGTGGCGCTATTGAGCCAAAAATGGTGCCTGAAAATTATGGTCAATGTCATGAAAACCACTCGTTTTCAAACTTGGAATGGCTAACTAAGGTATAATAATGATTCTGCTTATAGATTATGCACATATATTATCAACATATTACACATCCAGCCCAAAATGGGAGTTTAAAAGTGTTTTAATAATAGCAAGTCCCTGAATGCATCTTTACCGGCCAGCATCTTGCAGTATCTCTTAAATGCTATTCATGAAAGTTATTGTACAACATCGTTTTCTATTCAAAAATTGAATTTTAGCAATAATGCATAAGAGAGTATGGTATATGGCCAATATACTGCTGCTATAGGCTGTTCTGAAGACCAATCACAGAGTGCCTCAGTATAGCCCTCAGCCCTAGTAAAGCAACCATATACCACAAGATTCTGAGGTATCTTATTGCTGTTATAAACCAACCCGCCAGCTTATTTCCACCTCAATTAAATGGAGTAGACTTTCCTCCTCTTCTCAAATTTCTTCTTTTCCAGTTTTTACCCGGTGCTGATTTTCTCCCTACCCCCCATCTTTCCTTTACCTCCACCTCTCCCCCACCCTAATTGCGGCCGGTCCCCTTCGGCTCTTTCTCATCCCACTCTACCCCCCCCTTCCTCCCTCTCTACATCCCTGCCTTTACCTGTTATGGTACATCTACTGGCTATGGCACTTACCTCATCACCCTACCTCCACATTTCCCCCAACCCTGCCCTCCCTCCCCCAAACCATACCTCACCCACAGAGGCAATGACGGGCATGCAGAAGCTCTGCTCCGCCCTGTGCAGTAACAGTGTGGGCTCCTCCAGCATTAACGACTCCCGTCCCACCTCCCCTTTCAGACATCACTTTCTCCCCCATAGCCAAGGTAAGACAGGGCCACCCTGGCTAGTCCCCAGAGCCCCTTCACTGTTCCGCACTCCCCAGGCCAGCTGTCACCTCATTTAAGTCTCACAGCCTTTGACAGGATGGTTAAACCACTCACGCCAATATTATCATCATCATCATCTTCATCATAATGACCCACGGGTCACCTGCTGCTGAGTATAGATGTATACTGTTATGCACAGCTGATGTAAAGTGATTTATGCCTTTCTGGCCAAGTAACCGTAGGTTGACAGACCAGAATATTTTCTTTTTTTAATAAAACCGGATAATAGGTGGAAGCTAGTGGTTAGAGTGTCTGACCGGTAGTAACCCAGAGCCAGCATGGTGAACATTAATTTCTTTGGTCCCTGAGCAAGACAGTTAACCCTTATTGCTTCCCAGGTCGTTGCTGTAAATATAAATGTCAGTTAATTGACCTGGTGAAATGTCAAATAAAAAACTTATTTGTATTATTTGAGTATGTTTGGCCTTTTGTGCAAGTTTCTCTGGAAAAGAGAGGCTGGTAAATGACTAACATTTTAAAACTGTAATTATATACAAGAGGATAATTGTACTTCTGCTGAGGGACTCATAGAGTGAATCTGTACCAAAGTCCCTACTCAAGCCTGTGGATGCTACTGTGTCCTCTGGTTGGCTTCTTTTCTGTTCCATGCTTCATCTTCAGTACAATAACTGCATGAATCTTCCATGACTCATTCTGTGATTTGGTAAAACAGCATCCCATAAAACATTCTCAAAATTTGAAAAACCTTTCAATCACCATGCTTCCATTTGTATTGCTAGATCCTAATTTGGCAGACCACACTTTTCGAATGCATTTACAGTTGCAAAACTGAAACTGTCAAAAAAATTCCTTGGTTCTCCAGAACATCTGCATGGATTCTGGATGCCCTGCATATATATTTCAAACAGGGACTCTGGGGCAAACAGAAGAATGTATTGAAAGTTCCCAGAATTCTGCAACCCTAGCTATATGAAATATTCAGAGACACGGTGGCTCTGAATAACGTTCTCTAAACGTTTGTTTTCTGAAAGGTTGCCTTGCTTATGTTTTATTCTTGATTCTTGTTATTGGAGGCACTGAGCCAGCCAATGGCCGAAGCTCCCCAATTCCCCAAAGGCCAGACAGCCGGCCGGTCACTCCGCCTCTCTCTCTGACTCCGAAACATTTCCACCTCCCAGGTAGGAGACACAAGCAGAGTAAACCTGTCACTAATACCCTGTCACCTGTGACCATGTTCCTTCCTCGCCTCCTATATCCCTTTGAGTCACCCGACCCCCATTCCTTTAAAGGATGTTAGTGTTATATGACTCTTACACCAGTCACGTCACCATGGTAACACACCTTAATGTCAAATGATGTTGTCAGTGCTGATGTTGGATCGTTTCATTGTCTTTTTATATTGTTTCATTGTCTTTCTGTTGCTGTGGTGTTTTTCTTTATTATTCGAATACATGGGCATGTGTCAACGTGATGTGATACAATGTGATGTGCTGATATACATTTATATGCATATATGCACATTTCTGAATTTTTCTCTTTACCCTTTCAGATCAGGGGATCAACATTTACAGAAAACCACCCATCTACAAACAGCACGGTACATTCACTACTTATTACCTGCTTTCATTATTAACAGCATAATGTTTGGCATGAATATTTAATAATATCGGTACTATTTACAGAAAACAGTCAGAACCTTCTATTGGGTAATAATAATTATTTTAGCAGGGACATGCTTTTTACCATAAAACAATGGTGATTATAAGAAACCTCGTCCAGATTGATAATTTTACCTTTAGAAAGTAATGGAATAGGAATGCTGCATCAGATGTCAATGAGCAATGTCAGGATCCTGTTCAGTGTGGTTTCTCGGTGTGGATTGACATTGTGTGATCACCACATTGACGTCTGATTGTAACCCATATCTTGTAACCACCTCCAATGTCAATGTGTCAACATTGTTTGAAGTCTCTCTCCGACCATTCACTTTCTGAATGCTTTCCGAGCATGGAATGCCTACGTAAAATAACAAGGCATGTGAGCCTAGATTACCCCATTAATCTACGAGAACTGTTCAGGATTCCCTTCGTAGTATCATTTGCTGATGTGTTTTCGGATCATGATGACAGAGAGGGCTCCGTAACTCAGCAGCAATAACTAGTAAAGGGGAGTGCGTTTTTTGTCCTAAAAGTCTTTCAAGATATACATATGTACATTTCTAGGGATGAGTCAAGCATCAGAGGTGCAGAAAATTTAGATCTTGGCAACAGAACCAGCACACTACAAATATCAATGCATTATAATCTCTGGATAATTCTTAATAATGTGTGTAAGTATAAATAGGGTACTTTGCTTTGATCAGGATCACATTTAAATATAGACACAATCAGAATGTTACTTGGTATAATGGCACTGGTAGTGTTAGAAAACAGAGCGAGAATACATAAAATCTACACAAAGTTGACATACAAATAATATATACAATGGCTGGTGATCAAATAAGATAATGGTGAATGAGCGGTGAGTATATAATATAACTGGATTTACAGTTATTTACAGTTTCAGTCTAGTATGTAGATGCAGAGTTTTGTGTGTCGTGTAGAGCAGATGTTAACAGTTAGTGAACAGTTTGGAGGAGGCTTGATGAGCGTAGTCTTATTAGTTTCTGTGGGACAGATGGCCGGCTGCTGAATACGAACGCACAGGGAAAGAAACTCAAACCGTATAGAGATTACCGAACAACATTTCAGACTGGTGCTGTTGAAATGTGCAGCTGTGGTCAGGAGATCTCATTCAAACACTGATAGTCCAGTTGCCCTGGTTACCGACCCAGATTTACCCACTCCAAAAAGAAAGTCAGCTGATGACATCATCAGATCCGCTACGTTTCCTGCCGCCCATGTCCCCCCTCCAGATGACACTTCACCCAGCGAGAGTGACCACTGGCCCCCCTGCTCCCCCTACCTGGCTCTGGCTGCCTTAGGTACAGTCAGCTCCCTTTGAGCATGCTTGCACCGCCCCACCTTCCAGCCATTCCAGGCTCACTACCCAAACACTGAAGTCAGCCCTGTCCAGAAACAACCACCAGTCTCTAGCCCTAGACATTTGTGGGGATCAGACTGGATTTCGTAGATTTGAGTAATATATCAACAGCACCACCTCATCCTATCTTAGGTGGAATTAGGTGGCCATTTTGCTTATTTAACTCTATATGATTTCCACATGTCTCGACAATGTTGGTCTCAGGGTTTTTATGGACAGGGCGGAAATTCACTTTTATGTACTTGTAGCTTAACCCTACCACTAAGCTTAATTGCATCCCAGCTCCCACTATATATTTTGTTTGCTTTCTGGAACACAGACATTTGGAATTAATTTGCTGACATTCATAACTTGCTATGCTGAACAGGGTCTCCTTGAAAGGCTGTGGTTGTGCGGACCACAACCCTTTTTTTGGCTTGCTAGAGGATTCCTTTGCACCGCTCCTTTAAAGCCAAGTACACGCAGCCTATCAATGGATCGATTGTGGTACCTACACACCATTCACAAATTACTTGGACAGAGCTGACTGGGACTGGTTTCAAACTGACGTCTTTCCTCACCTCGTTGTTTCTGGGTGTCAAATTCACAGCCAAAAGCTCATCTTGTGAATGCTGTCTTGATGTCTGTGTGGCACTTACGTGCAGCTGAGTTCTTGCACTTGTCTTGGTGTTGTCTGTTCGTGTCTTGCCAACTATGTCTCATTTGTGTTTTTTCACACCCATGTGGCTCATTTCTTCGTTCTTCACCACCATAGCCAATAAGTCATAAATACTTAAATAAATGCTTTAAAAATATCCTATACA
The DNA here is from genome assembly GCA_016801175.1 of Esox masquinongy. NCBI lineage: Eukaryota > Metazoa > Chordata > Actinopteri > Esociformes > Esocidae > Esox > Esox masquinongy. The sequence continues at coordinate 34,626 of JACXGI010000612.1, forward strand.
GTGCTTTTGCGAATGTGATGTCCACATATGGGGGCGTTGTATTATGCATATCATTTCAGTATTGACTATAGTTTTGAAGTTTAGTTTTATTGTGTTCAGCACATGGATATGTTGTAAGAGTGGGTGTTCGTGTCTCTGCACCTGCGTCTTTGTTGGCTAATTAGTGGGTTGTGTATGCACCTCCAAGGGTCAGAAGGAGGAAGGAGACGGTCTAGAGAGGAGGAAGAGGAGGAGGCCCTGAAGAGAAAGCAACTGCACGAAGAGCATATCAACAAGGTCAGAGATGCATGCACCTACTTCCACAATGGCTCACTATACATTTCAAAATGTCACATACATAATACCAGCAGGTACTACGGAAAGGATATTTCTTTAGTTTTACTATTTTCCACATTTTAGAATAAAAGCGAAGACATCAAAACTATGAAATTACACATATGAAATCATGTAGCAAACAAAAGTTAAAAAGTGTTTAACAGACCAAAATCTATTTTACTTTGTATATTCATCAAAGTAGCCACCCTTTGCCTTGATGACAGCTTTGCACACTCTCTTTGCATTCTCTCAAACAGCTTTATAAGGTAGTCACCTGGAATGCATTTAACAGGTGTGCCTTGTTAAAGGCTAATTTGTGGAATTTCTTTCCTTCTTAATGTGGTTGAGCGAATCAGCTGTGTTGTGACAAGGTAGGGTTGGCTTACAGAAGACCATCATTATGTCTGTAGTGTGTACTGTAGTAGTCCATATTATGGCAAAAGCAGCTCAAATAGTTTTTTATTTTGTTTGTGTGTGGAGAAAAGGTCTCAAATCCCTATGGGTTCTCCCACTTCATCAAACATTATAGGAGATGAGTCACTACTGCTATCTTGGCAAAGGGGGGTGAACCAAGTAATTTTTTTAATTATTTCTTGATTAAATGTTTTTTTCAATAACAATTTTCACTCAATTAAAGATTCATATGAGTTTGAGTGTAAGATCAATGACTAGCACTGTATTTATGAAGTTACAGTGGGGAGAACAAGTATTTGATAACCTACAAAATCGGCAGTGTTTCCTACTTACAAAGCATGTAGGTCTGTAATTTTTATCATAGGTACACTTCAGCTGTGAGAGACGGAATCTAAAACAAAAATCCAGAAAATCACATTGTATGATTTTTAAATAATTAATTTGCATTTTATTGCATGACATAAGTATTTGATCACCTACCAACCAGTAAGCCAGGTTCTTGTGATGTAAAAGAATGAGACAAAGATAAATCATGTCAGAACTTTTTCCACCTTTAATGTGACCTTTTTGATTTCATTACAGCACTCAGTCTTTTTGGGTAGGAGTCTATTAGCATGGCACATCTTGACGTGGCAATATTTGCCCACTCTTCTTTGCAAAAGCGCTCCAAATCTGTCCGATTGCGAAGACATCTCCTGTGCACAGCCCTCTTCAGATCACCCCACAGATGTTCAATTGGATTCAGGTCTGGGCTCTGGCTGGGCCATTCCAAAATGTTAATCTTCTTCTGGTGAAGCCATGCTTTTGTGGATTTGGATGTGTACTTTGGGTCGTTGTCGTGCTGAAATGTGAACTTCCTCTTCATCTTCAGCTTTCTAATGGACGCCTGAAGGTTTTGTGACAAAATTGCCTGGTATTTGGAACTGTTCAAAATTCCCTCCACCCTGACTAAGGCCCCAGTTCCATCTGAAGAAAAACAGTCCCAAAGCATGATGCTGCCACCACCATGCTTCACTGTGGGTATGGTGTTCTTTGGGTGATGTGTAGTGTTGTTTTTGCGCCAAACATACCTTTTGGAATTTTGGCCAAAAAGTTCAACCTTAGTTTCATCAGACCATAACACATTTTCCCATGTGCTTTTGGGAGACTTGATGTTTGTTTTTGCAAACTTCAGCCGGGCTTGGATGTTTTTCTTTGTAAGAAAAGGCTTCCGTCTTGCCACCCTACCCCATTCATATGAAGAATACGGGAGATTGTTGTCACATGTGGCACACAGCCAGTACTTGCCAGAAATTCAAGCTGCTCGTCAAGAAATTCGTCAAGATGTGCCATGCTAATAGACTCCTACCCAAAAAGACTGAGCGCTGTAATAAAATCAAAAGGTGCTTCAACAAAGTATTAGTTTAAGGGTGTGCACACTTATGCAACCAGGTTATTGTGAGTTTTTTATTTTTCCCCCTCAAAGACTTCAGTTTGTTTTTCAATTGAATTGTTCACGTTATAGGTCACATTAAAGGTGGAAAAAATTCTGACATGATTTTTCTTTGTCTCATTCTTTTACATCACAAGAACCTGGCATTTTAACAGGGTGGGTAGACTTTTTATATCCACTGTATATATATAGATATATATATAGATATAGATATATGGATTTAACATTAGTGCATCAATTTAGACAATTTATGAAAATACTTATTGCCCGGCTCTAAGACTTGATCATAATGTGTTTGACATTTGTGTATGACGTTTCATTAAGACAGTGTATTCTATGTCCGCAGATCCAGTCTGGTTTGGGGAAGCTGATTATGAAAGAGGAAAATGAGAAGGACCAGATCAGAGAACGTCATGCACGCAGCCAATCAGCTCAGCGCTATCAACCCCAGCCAACTAAATGTGATAGAGGTACACTTCCGTTCAAACATTTGGTGTCCCTTAGAAATTTCCTTGTTTTTGAAAGAAAAGCAATATCTTCTGTCCATTAAAATAACATCAAATTGATCAGAAATACAGTGTAGACATCGTTAATGTTAGTGTAGACATTGTTAATGTAGACATTGTTAATGTTAATGTAAATGACTATTGTAGCTGGAAATGGCTGGTTTTTAATGGAATATCTACATAGGCGTATGCAGATATAGAGGCTCCTTATCAGCAACCATTAATGCTGTGTTCCAATGGCATGTTGTGTTTGCAATTCCAAGTTTATAATTTTAAAAGGCTAAGTGATCATTGGAAAACCCTTTTGAAATTATGTTAGCACAGCTGAAAAATGTGCTGATTAAAGAAGCAATAAAACTGGCATTGTTTAGACTAGTTGAGTATCTGGAGCATCAGCAATTGTGGGTTCGATTACCGGCTCAAAATGGCCAGAAACAAAGAACTTTCTTCTGAAACTCATCAGCCTATTCTTGTTCTGAGAAATTATGCTGTGTACTACTCCCTCCACAGAACAGTGCAAACTGGCTCTAACCAGAATAGAAAGAGGAGTGGGAGGCCCAAGTGCACAACTGAGAAAGTGGAAAAATACATTAGGGTCTAGTTTGAGAAACAGACGATTCACAGGTCCGCAGCTTTATTAAATAGTACTGTACCCGCAAAAAACACTAGTCTCAACGTCAACAGTGAGCCAATTTCCCCGTACAACAGGGCAATGACCCAAAGCACAGCTCCAAACTATGCAAGAACTGTTTAGGGAAGAAGCAGTCAGGTGGTATTCTGTCTATAATGGAGTGGCCAGCACAGTCACCGGATCTCAACCCTATTGAGCTGTTGTGGGAGCAGCTTGACCGTATGGTACGTAAGAAGTGCCAATCAAGCCAATCCCACTTGTGGGAGGTACTTCAATGAACTCGATCTTGTTCAAATGGCAAAAAGTGACCCTATCAAATCAACAGCATGAACCATTCAAACGACAGGACATAACAGGACAGCCACATTAACTTATGCTCATTAAAATGGTGCTTCACATCATTATTATTTTTCAGATGATTCCAAAACCTCATCACTGCCTGGTTACGGAAGAAACGGGTTACACCGGGTAAGATCTGACGCTGTCAGACCTCACAACTATTTGTTCCATCCAACTATAAAAATCAATCTGAGCATTATTTGGAAGTTGTTTTCTGTTGTTACAAAGCTTTCTATCTCTACAGCCACAGTCAACAGATTTCACTCAGTATAACAGCCATGGGGACATGTGTGGAGGAGGACGAGGTGAGTGTGGCTCAGGAAAAAAAGTGCTGGTTATATTCACAGCTACTTCAACAATTACAATTTTGTTATAGCTACAATCTAACATTTTTGTTTAATATAAAGAAAAACACCAAATTTTTATACGTCCGTTTTGGAAACAATGTAGTATTTTTTTAAATAAAAGATAACTAACACAAGAGAAACATTAACTGTGAGTCATTTCTCTGTCCCATTTTGTCTTGCAGAGTTTCAGGTATGTCTCTCATTTGCTTACCCACAAATGCTGTTCGTTATGTTTTTCATTTTGCATGTGTTTTGCTCACTCATTTCCCAGGGTCGCAAACCACATGCTATCTTGACTGTCAACCCACTCCTGCTAAATGCCTGCGTCAAAGTGAACACAATGCAGTGATCCTGCATGCTGCTGCCATCGAACAAAAAGAACACTGCTTAGACATGTTCACTGTCACTGTGGCTACACTGAACCACTGTAAATGTACTTCAGTGGATTCTTTGTCTCATCGCCTGTTAAGTCATTTCAAAAAGTCTTCGGTTGGACTAAATGTCGAAATAAGTTACATATACAACTGTCCGCTCTGGTCCACGAGAGGACAGGCTATCAAAAGTTTGCAGTAGGTGACATTAGAAGCTATCCAAACAGTTAATAGTGTAAAATAATGGTAAACGTTGAGAGCCATACCCTAGTACTTGTGCTGCATTGACCAGATGTTAACAGTACTCTTAGCTATACGGTACAGTGACTGGGCTAGTGGGTGCTGGAGCTGATACCTATGGTAGCTGTACCTCACTTCCACACCACAATTACATGTGTATGTATGTTCTATCCTGTAGCACTTAAGGGATGGCCGTGCCGCCGTTACAAGAATGGACAGGGGAGTATCTATGCCTAATATGTTGGAACCAAAAGCAAGTATCTTATTTCTTTATACTTCTTAGACAAACATTTTGCACTTACCCGGTGATTTGTTTCACTTGTGGCTAGATTTACAGCTGTACGTGACCGTCCCTAAAAGTATAATTCCAATGACATGCTTAGTTTTGAATGAACATTTACACTACAAAACTGAAAATGTACGCTACAAAGTGAGCTTGGCACACCAGCAACACAGCACGTGTTGTAATGTAAAAGAAAGGAATTGTGAGTTAAACCTAAATAATGACAACAGTAGATTTTTTTACTATCGGTTTGTCTCATAACATCAGCTTAGCTAGCTACAGTAGCCTGTATGCAGTTCCTTAACGGATTTGTGAAAACAATTCGGCCCCTCTACAGTACTACATTTTTCATGATACTGTGTTGAAGTCCAGACAGAAGCTATAGTGAGCTGAGTCACCTCTTGCTTAGCATGCCAGCTTTTCCATGCTCATTTGTTCATGGCTTCAAAACGGACTGTATGGAAAATACAGTGGAAAAATCCAACACCAAATGTATATTGAAAGATTCAAATCACTGTATACTTTATGAAGGAGCTACACCTTCATTGTTGGATTGTTCTGTATGGTGTGCCTTCTTTGAGTTCAGATAACAGAAAAACTCACTTCTTTTGTTGCTTATTATAGCATTTCAATAAGCTCTTGCAAAACTCTCACTCTAAGTTTGTATGGATCTCATGTAGTTGTGTTAGTGCAATAGCCCTTAGAATAATAGCTTAATTAGCTGTATATCCCATGGGATAGTAGATTTCCCAATCTTGCCTAACTCAAAACTCCCCTTTCCTCTCCTTTCTGAAATTAGAAATAGTCTGTGAAGTCATGATTTGGCCATGTAAAACAAGACAGTAACTATAGCCTGCTGCTGCTTGTTATTCCCTGCATCCTAGTTGTTCCTGACAGTAGGTACACTACCGTTCAAAAGTTATGTCACCTCGAAATGTCCTTGTTCTTAAAAAAAAAATTTTTATTGGCCATTAAAATCACATTGATCAGAAATAGTGCAGACATTGTTAATGTTGTAAATGACTACTGTAGCTGGAAACAATTTTTAATGGAATATTTACATAGGCGTACAGAGGTCCATTATCAGCAACCATCAGTCCTGTGTTCCATTGGCATTTTGTGTTTGCTAATCCAGGTTTATCATTTTAAAAGGCTAATTGATCATAACAAAACCCTTTTGCAATTATGTTAGCACAGCTGAAAACTGTTGTGCTGATTAAAGAAGCCTTCTCTAGACTGGTTGAGTATCTGGAGCATCAGCAATTGTAGGTTCGATTACCGGCTCAAAATGATTCGGAAACAAAATAACTTTCTTCTGAAACTCATCAGTCTATTCTTGTTCTAAGAAATTAAGACTCTTCCATGTGAGGAATTGCCAAGAAACTGAAGATCTCTTACAATGCTGTGTACTACTTCACAGAACAGCGCAAACTGGCACTAACCAGAATAGAAAGAGGAGAGGGGGGCCCCAGTGCACAACTGAGCAAGAGAAAAAATTAATTAGAGTGTCTACTTTGAGAAACAGATGCCTCACAGGTCCTCAACTGGCAGCTTCATTAAATAGTACCCACGAAACACCAGTCTCAACATCAACAGTGAAGACGCGACTCCGGGATGCTGGCCTTCTAGACAGAGTGGCAAAGAAAATGCCATATCTCAGACTGGCCAATAAAAAGAAAAGATTAAGATGGGCAAAAGAACACCGAAACTGGACAGAGGAAGATTGGAAAAAAGTGTTATGTACAGACAAATTTAAGTTTTAGATGTTTTGGATCACAAAGAAGAACATTCGGGTGACGCAGACCAAATGAAAAGATGCTAAAGGAGTGCTTGACACCATGCGTCAAGCAATGTGGAGGGGCAATGTGATGGTCTGGGGGTGTTTTGGTGGTGGTAAAGTGGGAGATTTGTACAGGGTAAAAGGGATCTTGAAGAAGGAAGGCTATCACTCCATTTTGCAACGCCATGCCATACCCTGTGGATGGTGCTTGATTGGAGCCAATTTCCTCCTACAACAGGACAATGACCCAAAGCACAGCTCCAAACTATGCAAGAACTATTCAGGGAAGAAGCAGTCAGCTGATATTCTGTCTGTAATAGAGTGGCCAGCACAGTCAGATCTCAACCCTATTGAGCTGTTGTGGGAGCAGCGTAACTGTATGGTACGTAAGAAGTGCCCATCAAATCAGTCCAACTTGTGGGAGGGTCTTCAGGAGGCATGGGGTGAAATCGCTTCAGATTACCTCAACAAATTGACAACTAGAATGCCAAAGGTCTGCAAGGCTGTAATTGCTGCAAATTCTGATTCTTTGACAAAAGCAAAGTTTGAAGGACACAATTATTATTTCAAATAAAAATCATTATTTCTAACCTTGTAGATGACTATATTATGTATTCATTTTGCCTTATTTCCTGTTCAAACTCATTTTATGTATGTTTTCATGGAAAACAAGGACATTTTTAAGTGACCCTAAACATCTCAACCTGCCGTGATAGATTACAGGTATCCAGGAATCGAAATGTACATCTTCACAATTAAATTGAACAAAAATGTTTAGACGTTACTGTAACGTATCCATTTTGGCTCTAAGTTCTTTTATAACGCACCTCGCTATCAAATGATACCATAAATCGAGCGCCCATGGTCTATAGCAAACTCGGACCACTTGCACCCAGTTCTAGTCTCAGACAAGACCATCAGTGTAAAAACAATCTATAAAACTATCCAATCCATATGGACAGTCAGTTTCTGCAGCCCCTCAAAGATGATGTTCGCTGACTGCAGCAATGAACATGCTTAATTAAAAAATAACATGATCATAAACGCTATGTAAATTGGGGATTTATCACAATACCCTGGCCCCGGGTTTAAAGGGATAGGTCCTTGGTCAGTTTTGGTGGGCCTTTGGGTTCTCTTCAGGAATCTCCTTCTGAAACTTGATCCAGTATTGCCTTTACTGACGAGTGTCTCCCTTTTGAAGGTTGTACCATATGAAATGCTCATGATAACCAGTAGAGGGCGAGCTAAACTGCCCAGGGAGGTGGACAGAACCAGACTGGAGGTATCATTCGATTTCTGCATGTGATGATAGATACTGGTGCTCACTATAATGAATGCTACACGAAATACCGACTGAGGAAGTTACTGTACCCATCGATCCATGTAGCTTCTTGAGAGTTTTCCAATGACCTTATAGGAGCATCAATGCTAACCACAACATTCCCCCTCCCCTCCTCCCTCTTCTTTTCTCAACCTCTTTTCTCAATCTAGCGCCACTTAGCCCCAGAAACGTTCTTTGACATCTTTGGAATGGAGATCCAGGAGTTTGACAGGCTTCCACTGTGGAAACGCAACGACATGAAAAAGAAAGCCAAGCTCTTCTAGCAGTCAGAGCAGCATGCAGTCATCCCATCCCTACAGATAGCACTCTGTCAACGTAAACATAGGTGTAGGATTTCTTTGGATTTTCTTTCTGACATATTCAGGGAAGCAATGAGATTGACTTTTTTCCCTATTCGCTTCCTCTTTGGACTGAATACGTGATTTAATAACCAATAGATAAATTTGAAAGGCTTCACGTATAAAGAATGAAAGAAGTTATTCAATGTTCAAATATGACAAAGAATGAGAAAGAATGATGAATTAAGTCATGTTCTTTTTGACTGGTGCGCTTCTTTTTCCGTTTTGTTTTTCGCTTTGCTTTGAATGGAACTGCTTTACTTTTCTTGCTTATTTCCTCATATTTGTTGCTGTTGATTCCTGTGGAAGTTTGTAGAATCTCATGGCGCCATATGAAACATGCTGTTCACATGCAAAACTGGAATGTCTGTCGACTTCATATGTCAATGGTCAGCTTGCCCTCATCTGAGCTGAAACGTTTTAGTCCAGTTTTGGCGTCAAATCCAATTGCTTACAGTGTGTTCATCATGGGAAGTATTGGGTCTTGCCATATATAGCTGTAGCACATAACAGTTATCCTAATCAGCTAACCATGTTACTCTCACTGCTATTAGAGTCTGTAAAAGCCATCATTCAGAACTACATAATGTAGTTCTATATCCGGGTCATATTCAGTAAGCTATAGGAACTTTTAAAGGCCCAGTGTGGTCACAAGCTTGATTTTCCTGTTTTTTTTTTATGTTTCCACATATCTATCAGTTTTAAATAAATAACACGTGAAATAATGCTTATTTTGTGTAAGAGCTAAATTGATACACAGAAATAATTTGATATTGAAAACAACAGCTGCACTGGGGCTTTAAAATTTGTTTTTCCTGAAAATTGAACTATTCTGCTGGCCAAGTTTCACAAATTATATATATATATTTTCATTTGATGTCCATTGAATACAACCCAGGTAGCCAGCCTAGGCTACATTGGCAGCCATCTTGACCCACCAACAAAACAGTTTCACCCTCAGGCTCCCATGAAAATTACCCAAAATCAGTTTTCCTTTGGTTAAATTGGAGTAGCAATTCCTTTTTTTCTCACAAATATTTAACAATGACCACACAAAAATGTTAAATGTATAAAAAAAGATAACTGTATTTGAGATGACTGTTTTATAAATGAAACTCACACTGCCATTTGTTGTATTGAAATATAAGCAAAAATAAAGCTTTAAATCCGTGTGTATCATGATCCTGGGCTACAATACAATACGGCCTGTTTTAGTGGAGCTATTCTCCACCCAGCTATTAAACTATAATGAGCAGTGTGGTTCATCTGTTATATTCAGGAAACACCAGGTAATATGACAACTTCCAATCAAGTTTTATGGGACCATTTAGACGTTGTCAGTTGACTTCCTGGACTTCAGCCAATAGATTCAGACACCCATGGAGCTGTCTCAAACATACACATATTATCATTTTAAAGGATGGTATGAATCAATGTGTGAATTAAGAAAATACAGTATAGCTAAACGCTATCAAACTGTATAATAACCTGTTAGCTTACAGCCTGCACCTGATAGCTCCAATTGAACAGGTTTATCTACTGTAATTTGCCAAGGATGAGTTTACAGAGCTGTACTAAATGGTATCAGGGCCTGATTTTTTAAATCAGAAAATTGGAGAATAATAGCTTAAAATTGTGGTGGAGCTCCTGCACTGAAATACATATGACAGTTATTGCACCTATTTGCACAGTCATAGTCTTGGTTAGACAATACAGATAGGGCTAATGTCGCAAACATAGATTAGGTATATTCCAGTCAAGTTCTCCATTGAGCTGGATTTTTTTGTCCTACACTAGGCTTAATCTGTGTCCATGAAATCAACCCATTGCCCCACCTGAAACTAAAGACGTATGGATTTGTTAGAGGTGCCTAAGTATTAGATTACAGTACTGTGCTGCTATAGTGGTTTGTAATGTATGAGACAGGCTTTACAATGAAAAGTATCAAAGAGACACAAGTGTACAGACACAAGAACAGCTTGATATGAGTAGTTTGTACCAAGATTTACATGGCACTCAATCTTGTTGGTTTTTTACCAATGTCTTCGGCAACATCTTTAGCCAAGCTCCTTCTTGGTGTATGACGGATAATATCGCTAAGAGTAAGGACATGAAGACCCAGGATCAGGTGTGAGCTACGTGGACTGCAAAAGAGACAATTTGGGGGAATCCATTTTGGTTCTTTTTGAGGATGTCTGAAATGTTTTCTCTCCAGGAGATGCTGTTGGATCACCAGGAATGTCTGAGGAGACAAAGGGAAGCGGTGAAGTTCAGAATGAGGAAAATTAGCATAAAGCAAATCGAAATCACTGTAAGTAACTGCATTAGGAGTTATAGAAAGGACACACAAACTAGATGTTGGCCATATTGAATAGGATTTCTTGTAAAATTGCTTTGTGCAGAGGAGCTTTGGCCCTGCAAGTAAAAAGGTGCTTATTGGCTAATGGCCAATTGTATTTCAATAGACACAGCACTATTCACTATTTTCCAGCACATGACCTTGTGAAAATGTGATTGGCCAATGACCAGCCAGCTATGGCAACCATAAAAAGATACAGCTGTAAGAATTTACAGTGAAAATGTAAAAATGAATGAATGTTATGAATAATGCATTGTCATTAGTTAAAATAAACTGCAGAAAAAATCAATTTTTGAGATTGTTCCTTTAATTCAGAGCTACTTAATTTTGGTTCTGGAGGCCTAAATACGTAACCCGCTTGTTATTTGCACTGCCCTAGTGTATATAGTGTCGTGCAAAAGTATTAAATCCCCAGATAAAGTCCCTTTTTATACTGAATTACAAATTTAGTCTGTTTCAACATTTTACTTTAAAACACTGAATCTCAAAATGAATTGTTGTTAGTTGGTTATATGCTGGGAAATATTTGTAAGAACATTTTTAAAATGAAATATGTTGCTTTCATAGGTTGCATTGCAAATTCTCAATTGATAGATGAAAAGAATTGCCCTAATGAGGACACAATTACCTTAGCCCTGGCCTCAACTTGTGAGCCGTCAAAGTTGCTGTCGCATGTTTTGCGGAGCCACACTGTTGAAACATTATTGGTAGGACTTTGAATCTGCAAGAAAAATTAGACTAAAGAGCACTTTACCGAAGTTAGAGATAAACTAATACAAATGCATAGATTAAATCCAAGTGTTTGGATATCCCAGTGAGCACAATTGGATTACATATCAGAAAGTGAAATCACACCACCCAGGCACTGCCAAAGTCTGCCCCTCGAAACTCTGCACTCAACAACAATAAGGCCAACAATCACTTTCGAAGTGCCGACACTTCAAAGCGGGTACATAATTACCCTAAAAGACTTACTGTAAAGCTGTTTTTCCAGTAATAGGTGGACCGACCAAACATTAATGTGTGGGGGTTGAATACATAGGCAAGGATATTACATATATATTACATATTATTAAACCAATGTTACCTTAAAAAAATATTAATTTCAGTGTTTTATAATGAAATATGGAACAGAACGGAATTTCATTTAACCATTTGTGAGATAACCATAATATGAGATAATTTGTCAGTGCATTCAGAAAGTATTCAGACCCACATTCCACATTTTGTTACGTTACAGCCTTATTCTAAAATGGATTAAATCGATTTTTTCCTCATCCATCTACACATAATACCTCAAATAATACATTTACATACGTATTCAGATCCTTTGCTATGACACTCGAAACTGAGTTCAGGTGCATGGTGCATTTGAAGTTTGCCAAAAGGCACCTCTCAGACCATGACAAACAAGATTCTCTGGTCTGATAAATCCAAGATTGAACACTTTGGCCTGAATGCCATGCTTCACGTCCGGAGGAAACCAGGTATCACTCATCACCTGACTAATACCATCCCTATTGTGAAGCATGGTGGTGGCAGCATAATGCTTTGGGGATATTTTTTTCAGGGGCAGGGGCTGAGAGACTTGTCAGAAATTATGGAAAAATAAACTAAGCAAAGTAAAAACACCTCCTTGATGAAAACCTGCTCCATAGCAATCAGGACCTGAGACTGGGGCAACAGTTCACCTAGGACAATGACCCTAAGCACTTTGGGACAAGTCTGTGAATGTTCTTCAGTGGCCCTGCAAAAGTCTGGAACTTGAACCTGATCGAACATCTTTGGAGTGGACCAAAAAATACCTGTGTAGTGACGTTCCCCATCCAACCTGACAGAGCTTGAGAGGAACTGCAGAGAAGAAAGGGAGAAACTCCCCAAATACAGGTGTACTGCTTGTAGTAAGCAAGCAAGCGAGCAAGTTTATTTATATAGCACAATTCATACATAGAAGCAATTTAATGTGCTTTACAAAGAAAGAGAAATATAAAAATACAACAGAATGAAAACAAATACTAGAACAAAAACAATAAACAACCATAAAACATCATAATAATAAAACATTGAATGAGAAGATAGAAATAGAACAAAAACAAAATAAAAACATAATTGGTAGATTCCGAAGTAGATTCCATGAGGAAGCTATAAAAGCTTTAAGGCTATACAGTGTGGTTCAGTTTAAGTGCTTAGTCATAGGCACGTGAAAAGAGGTGTTTTAACCAGGATTTAAAAATTGATGCATTTGGGGCACATCTAAGACATCTAAGATCTTCTGGTAGTTTATTCCGGCTATGTGCAGCATAACTGTTAAACGCAGCTTTGCCAAGTTTAGTTTGGACCCTGGGCTATACTAGCTGACCTGAGTTCATGGATCTAAGAGCCCTGCTCGGTTTATACTCTTCAAATATATTAGAAATGTATTTGGGGCCTAAACCATTCAGTGATTTATAGACTAAAAGCACCAATTTAAAATCTATTCTGTAACTGACTGCAAGCCAGTGCAAAGATTTAAGAACTGGAGTGATGTGCTCTGTTCTCTTGGCCCTGGTTAACATTCTAGCAGCAGCATTCTGAATGAGCTGCAGCTGTTTTACAGTCTTTTTGGGGAGTCCAGTTAAGAGGCCTTTACAGTAGTCAACCCTACTAGAGATAAGAGCATGGATGAGCTTCTCTTGGTCTTTTTGGGACACCAAGCAATTGATTCTGGCTTTATTTTTAAGAAGATAGAATGCTGTTTTGGTGACTGCTTTGAACATTGAACGTGAGTTCTGAGTCTATCAGAACACCAAGATTACACACTTGGTCCCTGGTTTTTAAGGCCCGAGAATCCAGCTCTTTACTAATACTAGTTCTCTTATTTTTGTTGCCAAACACAATAATCTCTGTTTTATCTTGGTTTAATTGTAGACAATTCTGGTTTATCCAGGTATTTATGTGCTCTATACAGTGACACAGTGAGTCTATTGAGCTGTTGTCATACGGTTCGAGAGCCATATATATTTGAGTATCATCGGCATAGCTATGTTAGTTAATGTTGTTGTTCTATGGAATTTGGCCCAGAGGTCGCATATAGAGATTGAACAGATGTGGTCCGAGAACTGATCCTTGGGGAACTCCGTATGTCATAGCCATCTATCAGATTCATGACTGCCAATGGTAACAAAGTCACTCCGGCCATCTAGATAAGATCTGAACAAATAAAGGACTGTCCCAGAAAGTCCTACCCAATTTTCCAGCCTGTCTAGGAGAGTTCTATGATCTACAGTGTGAAATGCTGCATCTAATAGAACCAGAACTGTTATTTTATCCAAATCAGTATTCAGCCGTATTTCATTTAAAACTTTTATTAGAGCCGTTTCAGTACTGTAGTGTCATGCCCAAGAGGACTTGGGGATGTTATCACTGCCAAAGATGCTTCCACAAAGTACTGGGTAAAGGGGTGGGAATACATGTAAATGGGATGTCTCTTAATTTTAATATACATTTGAAAGAAGTCCTAAAAAACAGTTTTTGCTTTCTCATTATAGGATATAACATGTAGATTGATGAGGGGGAAATTAAATCCATTTAATCCAGAATAAGGCAGTAACCTAAATGTGGAAAAAGTGAAGGGGACTGGAGACTTTCTGAAAGGACTGTACATACAATTATTGGTACCCTTGGTTAAGAAAAGCAAAAAATTGGGATACATGGCATCACGGACTGTCAAATACCAGGAGATTCTAGGCCAAAATCTGTCTGCATCTTCTAGGAGGCTAAAACAACGTAGGTTTGGGGTCTTTTATAAGGAAAAATGATCCAAGGCATTGCTACACATTCACAAACAATTACTCACTGACCACATAATAAAGTTTTTGCAATGGCCATCCTAGACTTCTGACCTAGACTTAATTGAAAACCTGTGAGAACATTGCTTTTATCTTGGCACTGGGAGGGTGCACAAAATATTAAATACAAGGGTGTCAATAATTGTGACACATTTTGTAGAATTCTTTTTTATTATTATTATTATTATTGTATTATGAATTTGTTTTTTCTTTGAACCACTCAACTAAAGTTAAAATGTCTCATATTTTGAGTGGAATATTAAAACTGGTACAATAAATACAATAAAAAATATGTACAACCCCTGCTAATCTTTACCGAGGGTGCCTGTATAAAGGGGTGAAAACATGGTAGCATATAAAGCTCAGAGATGTTCCAAATAACTTCCGAACTGAATGTTTTTCACCCAACCAGAACAAGTCATTAGTAATGAGGGAAACTATAAAAAAGACGTATGAGGACATCCAGAAGGTTCTGGATGAGGACCTGAAGGTGACTCTGAACCAGCTGGAGATGGAAGAGAGAGCTGCAGTCATGGCCTTGGAAGAGCTGATGGAAAAAAACTGCTCCCTCATCCGAGAAATAGAGCAAGATCTGGCTAGGCTCACCGCTGAGCTGGCCCAGAGGGACATTCTACTGCAAGATAAAATGGTGATTGGAATCTTCCTTCCCATTTAAAAATAACTATAATGAATATTGATAAATGTTACAAACTTTTTTTCCCTTCTTTGTCTCTAGGACACTGCCATTGAAGCAAGGTACATCAATAAATCTGAATAAAATGTATTTGTAATATCACATGCTCGTATCTTTCTTAGAAAACCTTTTATGGACGGATGTTTTGTCACTATGTGAGGGCCCAATGCAGTAAAGATTGTTCCTCTGTCACCTAGAGTGAAAGATGTGCTGAGCACGACAGATCCCAGCCAAGTAAACCTGGATGAGCTTAAAGCTGACCAGATCCTCAGCTTAGCCAACAAAATGCTGGTTGTCATCTGCTCCCAGATCCCAATCACCAAAAGGCTCAACAAAAGCTGTGAGTTCCCCTTTGTAATCCAGTATGTTTTTTTTTTGCTTTTAACAATTTGAATTGTCACAGTAATGTAATGAAAGAAACATAAAAGCTAGTGGTTAAGCCTTGCCATAACCAGAAAATGTTAATTTATTAATTCAGATAGTAACATCTCAGGGTAAAATTACACCTTCCTCCCCAGATAGTACAGAGGTTTCCCTGGACCCTGAGACAGCTCACCCCAAGCTGATCATCTCTCCACGGGGCGACAGCGCCACCTATACCGATACCTGGCAGGAACTGCCAGAGCTCCCAGGCCGCTTTGACACCACCCTCAACGTGATCAGCCTGCAAGGTTTTAGCTCCGGGCGTCACTACTGGGAGTTCGACGTGTCGGGAAAGACTTACTGGGAGCTGGGTCTCACTTACGCTACCATCGCCCGCAAGGGCCGGGCCGAGGACTGCTGGCTGGGCCGTGGCACGGACTCATGGGCTGTGGAGTTCTTTGATGGCGAGTACACAGCCTGGCACGATGGGGTTCCCCACCAGCTGCCCTCCTCAAAACACTTCAGTCGTATTGGGGTGCTCTGTAGTTTTCCGGCAGGCCTGGTGTCTTTCCTAGGGGCGGACTGCATGACCCCACTCTTCTCGTTCTGCGCGGGGGCGTTCAGGGAATGTCTCCACCTGGCGTTGTGCCCGGGTCATGACCACAATGGTACCAACGCCAAACCAATTGTGATTTGTAATGCACATCCACCTACTTGTGCTTTTCAGAATAATTCATCCTAGTGAATTCAAGAACAATTCCTCTTGAATTCAAAAAACATTTATCTTAGTGATTTCCAGAATGGTTCTTTCCAAATTCCAGACTGATTCCTCCTATATTCCAGAATGATTCTCCCTAGTGATTTCCAAAATTATTATTTCTAGTGATTCCCAGAATGTCCAAGAATGCAAACTCTGCTCCCTAGATTTTACTGCTGACTCTATTCTCAAAAGCTTTGTCATTCAATCATCGGTATTTAACAGTTTGAGCCAATGTCTCATGTAGCTTTTATCTGTTCTACTAATTCAATACAGATCTTTAACTTAAATGTTGTAACAATGAATATATTTGAGTTGCTGTTTGAAATTTGAGGGTAAGATCAAGATTGGTCTTCATGTGGATCCAGTTTTGGAGAAATCCTTCTAAAATAGAATGTATTGGTGTGTGCAGAGATAGTTTTTCACCAGAGGGTATCTGTTTGGCCTGAAATATACTTCATGGCCCCTGACTCAAGAGTAGCCTACACAACTGACAATGTGAATCCAAAGTCGACACTGACTCAAACAAACAGGCAGTCTTTGTAAATAGGATCTCTGAGCCCCAATGATATTCAATGGATAGTTAAACCAATGTGCTCACTTTCTCTTCACAATCTTGTTCAGTCCCCCAACTGCTTTGATGGATCGCGTTCAAGTTACAAATAGTGTGTGTATGGTTGTTTATATCAAATGTTTAAAAAACTGAAGGTGAGCTCTGTTGAAATGGGTTAAGCTGACAGAGTCAATGGAGTGCAATGTCCGGTGATAGACCTAGATGCCAAAGCACTTTGCGCATACAAAGGTTAATCTTACCACATACAGTTGGTAAATAATGTGGTCGATCCAGACAGAATCACTCTCTTAGCCGCACATCTCTATCACTGCCGTCATGAAATCCAAGCTGCTCTTCTCCTGCCTTGTTCTTCTGCTGCTGATCCTACCTGTTCAAGTAGGTCTTCTTTATTGACTTGACAATTGTGGAAATATCAGGAAATAATCAATATTTGTCAAATTTATAGCGGGATTGAAGTAGTGTATCTAATATATTTGGTTTCCTTTACGTGTCTCTAATATTATATTTTGCTGTCACTAGTTTCCCCCAGGGACATTTGATAATAATGCCTAGGTGATATGAATGTGTACTGTAACTTTGGAGTTTGGTAAATGCTTGAATTTGGCCTACCATTAAAAAGGTGCTGTTAGCAAAAATTTTGGGTAACATTTGTAGTAGGCCTGTCTAATATTGAACATAACTTGATACAGTATAATGACACCTCGGTGACATTATTTATTCAGTTAGAGAAACATAAGAAGCATGAAAAACATGAAGCCTCCGAACATGGTCCTTCCCATGGTAAACACGAGAAAAAAAAAGAACAAAGTCCAGGTAGAAAACGCGGAAGATATGAGGATATTATAAAGGGTGAGCGCTTGAACACATTCGTTCATCACACACATTAGGCTTTTTATATTGTCTTCACTCTTATGGACATACTGTATACATAAACAAACATGCACTAACGAATGTGCACATTATGCAAAACTGAGACATTCTCACACAAATGCAAGCATGAACGCACAAAGCAAGCACTCACAAACAGACAAGAGCTACAGTGATGTCAGGCAACACTTGTATTTGACAGTGTCCCTCCACTCTAGACCCGTTCTTTAAGGTCGAAGACGATCCAAGTGATGATGACAGTGATGATGCCGAGTGGCTTTATGAACTCCAAGAACCGTATGGTAAGATGCGGAAACTGAGGATCAAACACGTTTTCCTTTTTTTTGTTTTATTTTTGGAAATTCAATGAACTTTTAACATGTCTAATAAAGAAATGTATCTTTTACCGTACTTTGTTTGTGAACACAGGTATTCTAACTCTAGTCATGTACAACCCTGTTTCCAGAAATTTGGGACGCTCCGTGAAATGCAAATAAAAACAGAATGCAATGATGTGCAAATAATTTATCCCTATATTTAATTGAAAATAGCACAATGATAACATATGAAATGTTGAAACTGAGAAATGCTGTTGTTTTTGGAAAAATACAAGCCCATTTTGAATTTGATGCCAGCAACACATTTCAAAAAAGTTGGGATAGGGGCATGTTTACCATTGTGTTGCATCACCTCTTTTAACAGTACTCTGTAAGTGTTTGGGAACTGAGGAGACCAACTGCTGTAGTTTTGTAAGTGAAATGTATTCCCATTCTTGCTTGATATAGGATTTGCTCAACAGTTTGGAGTCTCCTTTGTTGTAATTTTCGTTTTATAATGTGCCAAATGTTTTCAGTGGGTGACAGGTCTAGACTACAGACAGGCCAGTTTAGCACCCAGACTCTTTGACTATGGAGCCATGCAGTTGTGATACTTGCAGAATGTGGTTTAGCATTGTCTTGCTGAAATAAGCAAGGCCTTCCCTGAAAAAGATGTTGTCTGGATGGCAGCAAATGTTGCTCCAAAACCTGAATACTGTATATTGTTCAGCATTAACAATAGCATTCACAGATGTGCAAGTCACCCATTCCATGTGCACTAATGCACCCCTTTATCATCACGGATGCTGGCATTTGAACTGTGCGCTTATAACAAGTTGGATGGTCCCTCTCTTAGTCTTGAGGACGCCGCGTCCATTATTCCCAAAAATCATTTCTAATTTTGATTTGTCACACCACAGGACAGTTTTTCATTTAGCCTCAGTCAATCTTAAATGAGCTGGACCCAAAGAAGGTGGCAGCAGTTATTTATATATGGTTTCTTCTTTGCATGGTAGAGTTTTAACTAGCATTTGTGGATGCAGCGACATACTGTGTTCACAGACAATGGTTTTCAGAAGTGTTCCTGAGCCCATGCAGTGATCTACTACAGAATCATGTCTGTTTTTAATGCAGTGGCGCCTGAGGGACCGAAGATCACGGCCATCCAATATTGATTTTTGGCCTTTGCATTGGTCTCTTGCATTCTGAGATTACTCTGAATTCTCTGAATCTTTTAATATTACAGTATCTACCGTTGCCTCTGTCCCAACTTTTCTGAAAGGTGTTGCTGGCATTAAATTCAAAGTGAGCATATACAGAAAAAATTGAGACCACTGCACCTTTTTGTTCCCTTTCCAAAAAAGTTGAAAAGGAAGGTTTTGAGTGAGGAACAGAAGGGTTAAAATTAAAAGACCACTGCAAATTGAACGCTTCTGTTCCTCACTCAAAACTTTCCTTTTCAACTTTTTTGGAAAGGAAAGAAAAAGGTGAAGTGGTCTCTCAATTTTTTCCAGAGCTGTATTTTTCAAGAAACAATAAAATGTCTCAGTTCCAACATTTCATATATTGTGTTTGTACTGTTTTCTTTTGACTATATGGTTTAAATGATTTGCATTCTGTTTTTATTTACATTTTAGGCAGCGTGACTACTTCTTTGGAAATGGGGTTGTATATTAAATGCAGATGCAGAAAATTAAGATTTTCAAGTCTTAATGACTCCATAGCCTCACCCCACCGACGCCTTTCTTGATCTTGCAATTTCTTTTTGTTTTTTTTTTTATTATTCTACCACTGACTTTGCAGATAACCTATTCAATAAACAAGGTGTACTAACTAATGCTGTGTTTTGTGGTTCAGATTTTTTGTTTTTAACTAATACATTTCTGTCATTTCATTGCGGCAAGACAAATATTACCTAATCTCCAGTTGTTGAGAGGGAAATATGTTCTCTATGAATAATATAAAGTTAAAATATATTAATTTAATAGTGGTAATGTTGAAAAAACGAACTAAATGTAAACCAAAATCATTAATGTTATGCAGAAGTATGCAAGTGTTTTTTCACAGTTTTGTTTCAATATACCTAATTGTGTTTTGTTTCAATATACCTAATTGTGTTTAAATTGCAGGGCAATGCAACCCAAATCCTTGCCTCAACAATGGTGTATGTGAGGAAAAGGGGAAAAGAAAGTTCAAATGTGACTGCCCCAAGCCATTCAGGGGCAAGATATGTGAGAGAGGTAAAGAAGGGAAAATATAAGCACTTTGTCAATAGAAAAAGCTTTACACTCTTATTGCTTTAATAGTTATAGCATATGGCAGATTGTCAGAGCAGTAGCCAAACCAATTATCGAAACGTGGCTACTTTGAAACAGAGCCAATAATTCTTATTGCCCCAGGAATTAGCTCAGGATAACATACAAATAGTTCATGACATTGTTTTTGTCTTTGTTTAATAAATGATAACAAGGTCTATGCCACGTTTGACTCATTGCTACGTTTTAACAGTAACAGTCTGATGTAGTGAGACAAAGATGTGAATCTGACTGGTTCTCAATTCGCACAGGGCTCAGGAGGTGTAACAGGGGCATCTGTGGGCACGGCGAGTGTGTGTTGACCTCGAAACCACCTTTCTTTGAATGCAAGTGCAAGCTACCCTTCTTGGGCCCAGACTGCCAAAAAGGTGAGAGCTCATCATGTATACTATGGCCAGTGACCTCTAAAGTGAATGTGGTGTCCTCAAAGTTATATGAAAAGGTTAAAGGAGAATTTTTAACTTTAGACATCACCACTGTAGCTACAAATTGATATAAGTAATAAGGCGCAGCATTTAAAAGAATATAAAATAATTAGAAATTTTAATTTAAATCAACTAGTTTGATGTTATTAAATGATGACTAGACCATATGAAATCCATAATGCTCACAATCCCCCATTACTTCTATTTATTTTAACAGTTTTCTGAAGTTAGTATGGCTGTTTAAAGATTTGAATACAGTTTATGTTGGTCCATAGACTACTTTCAGGATGAGAAACCATCTAACATGAACGTGTAAAATAGTGAAATTTGCCTTTAATATAATGTCTTAACTTATGCAAGAAAATATTTGCGTCTTGTGGTCTTCTTGGTCTTCTTTAGCATGATGTTTCTATATGATGTTTCCATAATGATGTTTCTTTTCAAGCTGCGGTGTGTCAACCTAATCCATGTAAGAATGGAGGCAAGTGCATCAAGGACAACATGAACTTCGAGTGCATCTGCCCCAAAGGCTTTAGTGGACAATTTTGCCATGTTGGTAAATAAATACAGCCCATTACAGATTTTCAGTCAGACATTTGAGTTGGAGTCATCCATCCTTTTCAGGAAATAAACTAAACTGATATTTGAGGAACATTTAAATTGAAAATTCAGTTCACTGAATTGATTGAATTTGAAGCAGAATTGCCTTTTTTCCATCTATCAACAATTGCTGCTTTTCTGAGTTGAACTGATGTAATAATTGTCCGTAGGCCCGGACGACTGCTACAATGTCGAGGATGGGGGGGAGTCGTATCGCGGCAATGTGTCTGAGACGGATGATGGAGACGAATGTTTGTTCTGGAACTCCCACTTCATCCTGCAGAAAGGCACTGATCCCTTCAACGACTTTGAAGATGATGATGGACTGGGTCCACATAACTGCTGCAGGTCTCAACACATATTCACACAGTGTCAGAGTATGAGTGAGTGCTGACATGTTAATATTGAACAATTATATGGACCTGGTCCCAGAACAGCATTCTGAGGCACTTTTAAATAAGGGCCCTGGTTTACCCAATTACAATAAGGATAAAAATATTTGCTAAACAATTAAAGATATCGTAACAGGGAGAGACTCAGGGAATAAACACCTTGGTGGGTGTTTTATTAAAGAAAGATGGGTGGAAACGAGAGAGTAGTTGTAAAGCAAGCCGCTATTGTAGGGAGGCAGCATTGTCTCTGGAGCGGCCTCCTGTTGGCGGTTTGGGAGGTACTCAGGCGGTCATTCTCTCTGCAGCCCCTCCACTCTTCTTCCACAAAATCTCTCATTCCCTCATGGGATCCCGAGTTGCTGGAGCTGAGCGGTGGTAAGGGCAGCATGGATTGAGGTCGCCTTCTCTCTGCCCTCAGTTGCTTCTCTCTGCCCTCAGTTGCTGCCACTTCCTCTTCTCCAGCATCCTCCGCTTCTCCCACGGCATGTTCTGCGTCTCCAGCTTTGGCTCATGCAGCTTTTTTGAGCTATTCCACCACATCCCCCGACCTGCTCCCTGGGAGCCCGGCTGGTTGCCCCTGAAAGGTTCCAGAACTTGCCAGCTTTATTTGGGGTCATTGGTGTGACGCCGATGTAGCAGGGGCAGCACTGTATTATTACATAAATGTATTATACAGTACATGAGTAGAGTATGCATACTTAAGCATAATTTCTCACTCAAACATGTTGCTGTATACATTAAACTCTGTTGTTCACTGACTCCAGAAACCCAGATGGTGATAAGAAGCCATGGTGCTTCATAAGAATGGGACAGAAGCTGCTTTGGGATTTCTGTGACGTCAGGAAATGTGTTAAGCCCACAGGTGATCCTTTCATATTATCATAGCTCTGATTGCTTTTGCATGCACAGAACAGGTGTAATTATTTTTGCTGAGGTAAAATGGTTTAAATTGAATTTTCCATGTTTTATCCCAATTCCCACAGCTGCTCCCAAACCTCCTACTGGTCCCAAGCCTACCACTGGAATTCCCAAGCCTGAACCAACAATTGATGAGCCCATACCGGTCACACCTTCAACAGGTCCAGATAAATAATATCTCATAACCTTTTATTGAATTGAATATCAGACGTAATTATTTTCCTTTCTCCCCACAGATGTTGATCCCGAGTTCACTCCTGGAATTCCTGTATCTGAACCTTCAATTATTGAGCCAGAATTAACACCTTTAGCAGGTCTGGATAAATACTTTTTCCTAAGGAGATAATGCCTTGAGTCAAATTACATTTCCAATGTTTTTCTTCCATGGTCCCACAGATGCTACTCCTATGCCACCTGTTGGTCCCCAGCCCACCACAATTCCCAAGCCTGTACCAACACCAGCCAAACCTGTAGCAGGAACAGTGAAGCCCTCAGCCAGACCCCACTCTGATCAGCAGTTTGCCACCTGTGGGAAAATCCAGCCGAAGAAGGCCATCACCAGAATTTACGGAGGCCTGAAAGCAATTCCAGGGGCCCAGCCCTGGCAGCTGTCCCTGCAGGTCCGACCCCAAGGAGCCATCCAACCGTACAGACACATCTGTGGAGCGGTGCTCATCAGCAGCTGCTGGGCTTTGACTGCAGGACACTGCATGTAAGCGTAACTATAATCTGCACTCATTGGCCTTTTAATTAGTACCCCATTATTGAATATGGAGTCATGTGGTCATCGCTTGACAGTTATTGAGGCATTCAGTTATTGAGGCATTGACAGTTATTGAGGCATTCAGTTATTGAGACATTGATAGTTATTGAGGCATTCAGTTACAATCAGATGAATGTCACAATGGACAAAATAAGTGACATATACTGTGCATGTTTGGGCTTATTCAGGCTCGCCCATTCCATTAATTGACAAATGGCCACCCATCCTGTTTTTGTCGTGCTCAACAGTGTTGAGGATACCTCAGTCAGGATAACGCTCCGTTACAAAGCACATGTTATCTGAGAATGGTTCCAGGAACAGTGAGTACAGTTTACTGAAGTGGCCACCCTGGTCCCCAGACCTCAACCCAATAGTCAGGGCCGGCTCCAGGCATAAGCAACATTAGTGGTCGCTTAGGGCCCCCAACCGCTAGGGGGCCTCTGACTGCTTGGGAGCCCCCAGCTGATAGGGGAGAGTGGGCCCCAAATTAAATTTTGTTCAGGGCCCCCAAAATGCTAGAGCCGGGAACTGCCAATAGTAGGGATGAGATGAAACGCCATCTAATCTGTGTCAACTGCATGATGTCGCTGAGTCAGCATGGACCAGCATCACTGTGGAAAGTTTCCAACACACGGTAGAACCCATGCATCGAAGTGTTTAGGCTGTTCTGGAGGCAGAGTGGTCCAACCCAGTACTGGATGGATGTTCCTAATTAACTGGCTACTGAGATTGAATTCAAATTACTTTACATGCATAAAGAGCATTACAGAACCCATACTATGTTCCTGGCATACCGGGCCAGTAATCGAAAATTAGTGTTTCAAATCCCGAGCCAACAAAGTAAAAAAAGTAACAGATGTAGTTCCCATGATTGAGGCACCTAATCCAAATTGCTACTGTCAGTCACCCTGGATAAGAGCATCTCCTAAATAAAAAAACTGTTTACATTTTATTTATTTCAATCCCCTCGAAAACATAACCTGGCACTGTGTTGTGTTGGACCAGCGATCCAAAAAATCAGATGCAGGTGGTGGCTGGTGGTTTGTCATTAGGGAAGAATGAACCCACGGAGCAGACGATCGATGTGGAGAAAGTCATAAGACACGAGAACTACCGGGAGACGCCCAATGCTGTTTACAATGACTTAGGTGATTTACAATCTCTCCAAAAGCTCCTTTTAATATAATTTGCATGGATTGATTTTCTTTAGGATCTGTTTTCAATGTTTCAACCAATTCAGTTTCAATTCAGGCAATTTATGATGTAAATTGAAATTCAAATTTTCCTCAAATGCTTTTCGGTAAGTAAAACATGAATTTGGATGTTTAATTTACTACCTCAATATAATGAACTGAGTTAAAATGGAATTGATCCCAGTCCTCACTGTTATATTCTAATGACAGCAAAGTATATAACATGACACCTATATTTCCCTTCTGACTCAAAGCGCTGCTGAAGCTAAAAGGCACGAAGGGCCGCTGTGCCAACGAGAGCCAGCTTGTGAGGGCAGCCTGCTTGCCTGACGGTGTGTTCCCTGACGGGACCGAGTGCACCATCTCAGGATGGGGAGCCACTGAGCACTGTAAGAGAGTGCTTTGATGATCAATATTCATCAGTATTGGATTATATTACATGTATGAATGCTGTATCCAAACTGAATAGGATGAAATGCATGAGCCTCATGTTTATTCATGTGATCGTGTACGCATCACACACCAGTTGTGTTCTGTCTCAACTTTCTAGACGTAGTCAGCGTGCACTGTCGCGTCCCCTCACTCTCTCTGGCCCTAAACCTCTTTGATCACCCCCTTCTCCTCAAGCGTTATATGGCTCCAGTAACCTGCTGGACGCCCAGGTGATGCTGATCAACCAGGAGAGCTGCTCCGATGTTGAAGTCTACGGGAGCGTCTTGGACAACACAATGTTTTGTGCCGGTCACCTGCAGGGAGGAGTGGATTCCTGCCAGGTCAGTAAGGCCTGGGGGTTGGGGTACGTGGGATGGGGACACGGTGGTGTCAGGTAGGTGCTTCAGACATTACTCTGAATGGGTAAAAATACTGTATGATGTCATCAGTTTCCATTTGGAATTGATTCAACAGAGGGGCAGTACAGGAATTTTAATTCAGCATAACGGGTGTGCTTTTTTAGCCAATACACTGGGGATTGCACACGCATACATTGTGCGTCTGGAGAAGATTTATACATTGAGTGTCTGGAGAAAGATCAGTTAAATCTGAATGAAGTAAATCATTTCAATAGCAGAGTAGGCTACCTAGGTTTCTGGTTGTCGTTTGTCTTTTTTGATAGATAAGCACTAGGTTATCACTAAATTAAACAGGTAAATGAATTATGATTGAATTCAAATTACTTTGTGTTCAGTATTTTACAGAGATGGCGTAAAAAAACAAACAAAATAACATTCAATTTGTGTACCATTTAATGTTTCACGTGTTTACTGAATGCTTGGTTATGACTCACAGGGTGATTCTGGAGGGCCGCTGACTTGTGACAAGCAGGGCACCCATGTCATCTATGGCATTGTGAGCTGGGGAGATCAGTGCGGGAGAAAGAACAAGCCTGGGGTCTACACACGAGTCTCCAACTTCACTAACTGGATCAAGTCAAAGATACAATCAGCGTAGCTGGCATGCCAATACAAACAATTGCAGGCATTAAAATATTTGTCAGTGGCTGTAGATGTAACTATTCTGACTTTTTTTCTAACCTGGGCTAAAGATCCCAAAATCTATGGATATGTGTTTATTCTCTCTAAAAAAAATCTGTCTCTGTTGATATTTTCACATTTTGTTGTATTACATTTTTCTCAACAATCTATACACAATCTGTTATTTAAAGGGAAAATCCGCTTTTTGAACAGTTTTTTCATTCTCCCTAGATAATTATTAGTGATTGGGGATGATTCACAAGTTTTGTTGTTTTTGCTCTGTACTTTAGCATTTAATAACAGATGAACCATTTGGAAATCACAACATATTTTATAAATAGTTTCCCCATTTAAAGGGACCAAATGTATTTGGACAACTGGCTTCACAGCTGTCTTATTGGGTAGGTGTGTGTGTTTGCGTCATTAGTTGTCAATGTTTAATTCTGACTCTAGGCTTTGCATTCATACTTGCATTTGCATCTGACAACACGATGTGTCAATGAAAGTCAAGCTAGTCATCAAGATGCAGATAAATCTGAAACAATCAGACACATAGTCAGAACATGATAAATCAACTGTTTGAAAAGTAACACTTCCTTTTTTCTGAAAGTGTAGGGACCAGAAGAAAATGTAATCCATGGTTCAGTCTCCTTTAAACAGCCATTACAAACTTAAGATCAAAACAACACCCTCACATTTAAATTCACTGCGTTTCCATATTATTGACCACTGGTTGTAAAAGTGCAGTAGTCGAGCCAAAATGGGTCCCTGAAAATTGTATACTGTGTCATGCGTGTGCCCCATGTCATCAAAACCATTTGCTTTCAAACTTGAAATTATATGGCGAATTGAGGAGTGATGGCGTTTCTACTTAGACATTATAGACATGCAGTTTAAACAACAAAATACACATCTGGACCAAAATGGGAAGTTAAATCATTTTATTGTTATTTGCAAATGTCCCGGAATGCACCTTCAACACATAGATTGAAACAAATTACATGCAAGATGCAAGCCGGTTCTGCAAGGCTTGTGGGCGTTGTACTGCCCGAGCATTGTTAACAGATCTAGCTGAGTGATCTCTTAAACGTAACAAAGTGATCAGCTGTCTGTTCATGCCATTTACATCGATGCAGGGGTTGAACACAGGGTAGAGAGGCCCTCCCACACTGCCTCAGAGAGAAACAGTGGAGCAGGCCCAGTGTGTCAGCGGTGTAGACCAACAGGTCACCCTTGTAGAGTCAATACCCACCTAAAGACAGTAAGGCCTCCTGGGAGTCATGACACACTAGGTACTGTCCATCCCCATGGTAGATGCACCAGGATCCTTTGTTTACCTTGTTTGAATCTGGGTAGGTCAAGTCCTACAATCTCTACCACGGATGGAGCCATTGGCTGCACCAATCAGCCAATAGGGATTCTCCTGTGCAATTACATCCCAGGAAATCAGTCTAGAGGAGAAAGACTCCTGGACTAAGACACTGTACTGCGAGTCATTACGCTCTGAACCTGTGTCCTTTCCAATGGGCTGCCGGTTCCAGCACACCTGTAACCTATCTTCTGATACCTGTAGATTTGGGCTGTTTCCGGGTCCAACGTCAGTGTTCTTAGATCTACAACCCATGATGATGCAGTGTGGTCATACAACGCATTGAAAACATATAGTCTAGCCTGTGTGTTTATCGTGGTGAATAAGCAGTGATAGATATATGACCATAAAAAGTCTGAAGTAGCCTCTGTCACCATAGTAATTCCATGCATTCCTAATGCAGCTTTTCCTACCAATGCCACTGAAAACAGGCAAGAAAAAAGATTATGAGAAGGTCGGTTTACATTAACATTTTAGTAATTTAGCAGGCGCTCTTATCCAGAGTTACTTAAAGTATTTTCATACTTTTTCTACAATATTGGTTTTAATTATGCTAACAATGTTTTGTACTTATGTGACCGCACCCGTGGAAAGGGCTGAGGCAAAGCTTGAGACAACTCATCCACCAGTCTCTCCACAGTTTGCATCTTCTCCAAGGCACAAAGCTTCACTTTGAATGGGCAGCAGGTCTAGAGGCGTCCTATGGCAGGGACACAGTGACAGTTTCTAACTTGGTGTGTCTATTCGATAAGGGAAATGGTTTGATGTCATTTTTGATCTCACCACAATGTTTATTGTCAACCATTGGTTGGATCACATAGATAAAAGAACGGTGAAAACAAGAGTTCTGGCAATACTCACCCAAGACACTGAGCTGTGATTTGCTCAAAAGATTAATAAAAAGAGGGAAAGCATTTTAGAAACAATTATTGCTATGAATTACATTAGGTACACTCCAAAAATGTAAATCAATCCAATCAATCTATATCGTTATAACAATTAATTTCTATAGACACTGATTTTCTTCCTCAATTTGTACTGTTACAGAACCGTACCTGGATCAATTATAAGTTATTACTTTCTTGAAAAAAAGATTGGCCGGTGCCTCTGAGGAAGTCAATCTCCTGGATATGGCTCTCCATAATCTCCCTTTTGGACTCCAGCCACTCTGATGTATATTTCCTCTGTGACCAATATTCATCATCACCTGCTCATCTTCCTCAGTCAGAGATTGCATCTTCTCAGAGATTCTGTCCCTGTAGGCTATAGCAGAGTGCTACAAAAATTTAATATAATAGAAAATGTATTGTAATATCAAGCTTTTGCAATTATACATTAACTTCACTGAAAAACACTGAAATGGATGCAATGCTTTATAATGAAAATAATAATTAAAAAAGAAATATTACATTTTGTTATTTAGCAAGTGCGTTATAGTGACTTGCTCAAGTGTAAAACAACATATTTATCACATTATCCACTTTCGGATTCAAATCAGCAACCTTTTGGTTCCTAGCCCAGTGATAAAACTACAATCTCCTACCTCATCATGATGAGTTTTGTTCACATTTGTAAACATGGACTCCAGGTCGTTAATCGCATGCTCTGCCAGATTCCTCCTCTTCAGCAGCTGGCTCATATTGGCCTCCAACATTTTCTACAGATCCATAAAGGGAGGACAGACTCTAGAACCAATACTTACAAGAAGGATAGGTCCTAGATACTATGAAGAATGATAGGCTCTAGAACTGGTACTTATAAGGAGAGGTCCTAAGTACTATGAAGAATGATAGGCTCTAGGACTGGTACTATAAGAAGGATAGGTCCTAGGTACTATGAAGAATGATAGGCTCTAGAACTGGTACTATAAGAAGGATAGGTCCTAGGTACTATGAAGAATGATAGGCTCTAGAACTGGCACTATAAGAAGGATAGGTCCTAGATGTTGCTCTGATATTACAGAAAAAAGCAGATTTAAAAGGTTTAGTCCTAACTAAACAACCTTCTCCTCCCCTGTCTAGAGAAACTCAAAGGTCCAAAATACTAACCGCACACTGCAACCAACAGCCACCTATTGTTTAATGATGCAGTGTCTTTAAAAGTTTACTTCATATTTCCTTTTGTACTCGTGCTGGATTTCTTAAAGCAGGAAATCCATTAAATTTTCATTGGGATACTTTTTTCATGCCATCTTTGCTTAGCCTGGTTCCAGGTCTTTTGTTTCCATCTTGACAAATCTAATGGGTCATTACCATAATGACAATGACTCTAATGGTCTTTGCCATCAGCATGAACAGATATGGAACCAGGCTAATCTGTTGGTTTGTAGGATGTGGTTTCTCCTTGAGGTTGCTGCAGGCCAACTGCAGCTGAACAGCCTGGTGGTTCTTGTGTGGGCCGAACAGCGCACAGAGGGAACAAATAAGCGCCTGCACTTCAAAGAGGGCAGTGAAGACGTCACCTCAACCAGGGTGTGCTCCCTCAGTGCTTCCCTCTGCTGGTGAAGCAGGGAATTGGCCTCGCACAGGGTGCCATCACAGGTAAGACATTTCTTCACTGCCACCGTGTCTGCCTCTATGCAATGATCACAGGCAATCAAAGACTGATGGTGATGGAATGACAGAGACTGATGGTGATGGAATGACAGTGACTGGTGGTGATGGAATGACAGAGACTGATGGTGATGGAATGACAGAGACTGATGGTGATGGAATGACAGAGACTGGTGGGGATGGAATGACAGTGACTGGTGGGGATGGAATGACAGAGACTGGTGGGGATGGAATGACAGAGACTGGTGGAGATGTAATGACAGAGACTGGTGGTGCTGGAATAACAGAGACTGGTGAGGATGGAATGACAGAGACTGGTGGTGATGGAATGACAGAGACTGGTGGTGAGGAAATGACAGAAACTGGTGGGGATGGAATGACAGAGACTGGTGGTGATGGAATGACAGAAACTGGTGGGGATGGAATGACAGAGACTGGTGGGGATAGAGCTTCAGGAGGTAAGATCCCGTGGGGTCCTATTGGTGCAGAGACCCTGGTAGTGAAATCCTGTACCTGGGCCTGAAGTCTGGTGTTTACGTCCAGTGCAATGTCAGAAGGCAGAAAGATCTGACACTCTGGGCAGAAGAAGGGGCCTGTATTGGAGACGTCCACATTCCAAACCACCCTTATGCAGTTGAGGCAGAAGTTGTGTCTGCATGGGGGCATCACAGGGTCTGTGTAGAGACCCACACAGATGGGACATTTTAGGGTGTGCTCATCAGTCCCCATACTGCTGTTTCTGTTAGGAGCCCCGGTCTGCAGTGTGCTTTCCTGTCCATCCGAATATTTTATAGATCAATTTTAGCTGAGGTGCATGCGTGCACCCCTGTCTGGGTATCATATTACCAAATATTTTTTTCTCTCTTCATGTGTAGCCACAGTTTTAAAAGCAATATTTATAAGGAATTGAAAGCCCATTGTATTCTACATTTGTATATTCAGTTATGCGTTGACTAGTGTTACCGAGTGTAGAGAATGATGCAAGTTTCAATTTTGCGTAAGAGTACAACCGCAATTTACGTAGCTGGCGTAGTCGCTATTGCCTATTGCTTACTTACGACAATTGACTTAAGGTGATTGCTGAATACGCCAGCTACGTCCTAAAATATTGTTATGATTGTGGATGTGGCAGTCTAACAACGTGTCTTTGCTCAGCACTTGTCAACTTTGCTGCAGCAGGAACATTCGACTTTTATGCGCTACTTGGTGAGATAGCTATCTGTTTTTTTGAACGGATTTTCTCTATTGTCTCTATTATTTTATTTATTTTGTTTGCTATTTTGTCTATTACTTGCTCGCTACCTGGGAACATATTAGCATACTAAGCTACTGCGATTGCTAGTTAGCTGCTGCCACATGACAATGACATTCGTAACAACGGCAACGTTAGCTACTGTTGTTAGCTAGCTAGTTAGCTAGATGGGTAAACAGTAGTAACGTTAGTCTACAGCTTGATTTAGCTAGCTGACAGATCTTATTTGAGTTTGCTAGCCAACATTTCACCAGTCCCATCACTTGACTATGAAAATCAGTTTTTACTACAGTACTGTCACCGGACTGTACTGTACACCACTGTCATTCAGAATGTTATTGATGACGTTAGCTAGGTGGCAACTTCTGTATTGTCTTTTTGGTAGCTAACTGTAGCTACATTTGACAGTGTCCTCTTGCGCGTATGATTGACAGCTTCCATTTACGAGATCCATCACGTATTCCTGGCTCAGTTAGCTTGTTATTGCTCCCGAAGAAAGTTTGTAAATGAAAACGCTTTATAGTACACCGAGATATCTGACAAGTGTATTACTGACAGTTTGCAACATTTGGTGCAATGAATTAAGCAATTTCCTACTACAATGAGACCTGATGTAGCTAGTTTTTTTGCAGTACTACATCATAGCCTTATTATGTCCAGGTTTTTTTTTAGTTATGACTTTCATTATCTAATAATTGAAATTACTGTTTGCAGTGGTCCTGAAGTCAAGTTGCAATGTTGCAAAGGCTGGCTCTGTGCTCCCATCTAAAGACAAGGACAAATGTTTGCCCAGGCTTCAGCAGGGCAGTGTCCCAAGCCAAGTGTAAGTCGCTCCATTCCACCTGAACATACTGCGCTGGGTCTAGTCCCCTGGTAGTTCTCCTACTCCCATATCACATGCCTCTAGAGTCAGGTGTTCAATCCCTCTAATCTATGTAACATAGTCAGATTAATCTCAGAACACCCTAAGAAATGTACTGTGAGCCTGTTTGGTAGAGGAATCTGTCATTGCCTTGCCTTGCAGTACAGCAGTGTTTGTGCAACCAGGAGTTTTGAATCCTGGTCACAGTGACCCGGGGGTCCTGCAGAAGCTGGTAATGATTGATAGACAGAAACTGGTGCAAATTGACACCTGAACGCTCTGTGAAGTTGCATCAATAATTTCACGTTTTGGAATTGGAAGGGTTAAAAAGAGAGATTCTGTTGTTCTTGCCATGAGCAAGACATATGACCCTTATTGCTCCTGTAAGTTGCTCTGGAAAAGAGCGTCTGATAGATGACTAAATTATAAATGAAATATAAAATGTTATTCCCTTGAGCAAGACACTTGAAACCCTAATTGCTCATGTAAATCACTTGTACTTTGCTTTGGATGAGTTTACTAAAGTAATTCAATGTAAATGGTATATTCTGATGCTAAAGGTAGACTCAGTGAAATCTGAATTGCTACTTGTCACTCATCATTTCTCTAAGTCTTGTCTAAGGATTGTCCCTATTATCGGTTGCAGTCCCTGTCACCCATTCTCCTGGGAAGTCGGCAGCGCACCGCAGCGAACTGCGACAGGCCAAGCGCATCGTGGTGAAGCTGGGCAGCGCTGTGGTCACGCGGGGAGACGAGTGTGGCCTGGCCCTCGGTCGACTCGCTTCTATTGTGGAGCAGGTGAGGTCACAACCATGTCAACAGCAACATTTATTGGTTATAATGACCTTGGATTACTAAGTACAACCCTGTTTCCAAAAAAGTTGTGATGCTGTGTAAAATGTATATAAAAATAGATTGCAATGATGTGCATATTATTTATCCCTATATTTAATTGAAAATAGACAACATATCAACATATCAAATGTTTAAATTGAGAAATGTTATTGTTTGTGGAAAAATACATGTCAATTTTGAATTTGATGGCAGCAACATCTTTCAAAAAAGGTTGGGACAGAGGCATGTTAACCACTGTGTTGCATCACGACTTCTTTTAACAATACTCTATAGGCATTTGGTAACTGAGGATAAGTGGAATGTATTCCCATTCTTGCTTGATATAGGATTTCAGCTTCTCAACATTTCAGGGTCTCCTTTGTCATATTTTTCATTTCATAATGCGCCAAATGTTTTCAATTGGTGACAGGTCTGGACTGCAGGCAGGCCAGTTTAGCAACCGGACTGTTTTACTACAGAGCCATGCTGTTGTAATACGTGCATAATCACGGCCATCCAGTGTTGGTTTTTGGCCTTGTCCCATGCATACAGAGATTTCTCCGGATTCTCTGAATCTTTATGTATTGTACATGATGAGATCCACAAACTCTTTGCAATTTTACATTGAGAAACGTTATTCTTAAATTGTTGCACTATTTGCCCACGCAGTCTTTCACAGAGTGGTGAACCCCTCCTGATCCTCACTTCTGACAGACCCATCCTCTCTGGAATGATCTTTTAATACCCAATCATGTTACTGACCTGTTGCCAATTGACCTAATTAGTTGTGAAATTCCACCAGGTTTAGTTTTTTAGCATTACACAGCTTTTAGTTTTACAGTCTTTTGTTGCCTCCGTCCCAACTTTTTTGAATCGTATTGCTGGCATCAAATTCAAAGTGGGCATGTATTTTTCCAGAAATAATAAAATATCTCAGTTTCAACATTTGACATTATTTTTATTTACATTTTACGCAGCGTCCCAACTTTTTTGGAAATGGGGTTGTAGAACCAGAAGATAATATTGTAGCCATGTAACATTAACATTTTAGAAACTGTCACATGGGTGGGTAGTTTTTTTTTTTAAACTTGTGGTGGGTCTTTTAAAGGAGATGTGTTCAAGGTGGAAGAGAATTGTTGAAAACCTGGTGTTAATGCTTATTATTTGTGTGCCATTTAGGTGGCTGTGCTGCAGAACCAAGGCAGGGAGATGATGATTGTCACCAGTGGGGCCGTAGCTTTCGGGAGGCAGAGACTGAGACACGAGATCCTGCTTTCTCAAAGCGTCAGACAAGCCTTGCACTCCGGGCAGAACCAGCTTAAAGAAATGGTGAATCAAACCACCTAATGATGACTTTGTTGACGACATCTAATGACTGACGACGTTTAATGACTGACCACTAGACAGACAAAACATCTGATGACAGACAAAACATCTAATGACTGATCACTAGACTGATGAAACATCTGATGACAGACGAAACATCTAATGACTGATCACTAGACTGACGAAACATCTGATGACAGACGAAACATCTAATGACTGATCACTAGACTGACGAAACATCTGATGACAGACGAAACATCTAATGACTGATCACTAGACTGACGAAACATCTGATGGCAGACGAAACATCTAATGACTGATCACTAGACTGACGAAACATCTGATGACTAATCACTAGACTGACGAATCATCTGACGACTAACCACTAGACTGATGAAACATCTGACGACTGATCAGTAGACTGACAAAACATCGGATGACTGACCACTAGACTGACGATATCTAATGACTGACGACCTGTGGTTTACATAGGGGACAATGAGGGATGGTTTTAGGTAATACTAAGAGTGTCTCTCTGGGTTTCAGTCACTGCCGGTTCTGGAGGCCCGGGCGTGTGCGGCTGCTGGGCAGAGTGGGTTGATGGCTCTGTATGAAGCCATGTTCACCCAGTACAGCACCTGCACTGCCCAGGTACATACAAATACACTTTAAAGTACTACTGTGTTTTTCTCTGGTAATAGAATTTCATAGTGTTTTCTCTTACCACCTTGTTGTTATTCTATACTTTTTTCGTCAACGTGGTGTGGACCTATTTATCTTTGCAGTTTTGAAGAAGACCAATTTGGTGCAGAATTTCTTTTGATATTACTATATGTCTATGCTAAACCCTTAAACTCTGGTATTTTGCATCTTCAACAGATTCTGGTGACAAACCTTGACTTCCACGATGAGCAGAAGCGTCGCAACCTGAACAGCACTCTTCACGAGCTGCTTCGCATGAACATTGTGCCCATCATCAACACCAATGACGCTGTGGTTCCGCCCCCTGTTCCCAACAGTGACCTGCAGGGGGTAAATGTGGGTATTTTGTGAAGGACATGCTGGGAATGCGTAGTGTTGTTGTGTGCTGGCTTGCATAACTCATATTACTAAATATCATAGATTTATTTTCTTCCATTTTCTTTATCCACACAAATATTTCACTTAAATTCCGTATTTGTCTTGATCAAACTTTTATTTAATTTGCTTAGTTTCTTTAATCATTTACATTTTTATTATTGCTTCTGAGGGTGAATCCTCCTGGAGATTTCCTATTGACCCTTCTACATACTAAATTTATGTTAACTTTTTTTTTTTAATGAATGTCAGAGCCTTTTATAGCATTTTTATGTTGTTTTTTCTTAATATGAAAGGAGCTTTTAGGCTTGGAAAAACTGCATGTTTAGGAGTCACTAGCTGTTTACATGTGTATTGTATGATGTCATGCAGTTTCATCTAAAATGCTTTTAAAAAAAACAAACATTTAATTTCAGGTAATACACATCAAAGATAACGACAGCTTGGCTGCAAGACTAGCCGTTGAAATGAAAGCAGACCTGCTTATTGCACTGTCCGATGTTGAAGGTGTGTCTTTTTTTTGTTAATCTATGCTCAGCTAAAATGAAACGCTTCTACATTGACCATGTGGTATCCCACAGGACTGTATGACAGCCCACCAGGAACGGATGATGCCAAACTCATTGACATCTTCTACCCTGGCGACCAGCAATCTATCAGATATGGCTCCAAGTCCAAAGTGGGCATTGGGGGCATGGAAGCAAAGGTTAGCAGCTCTCAACCCACCATTAGTTCAAGGAGGTTTTACACTACTCAGTACTGTTAAAATAGTGCGGTTGGCCTTTTAAGTCAAAGATTTCTAGCAAATAGGCAAAGAAACCCTCTGAAAGAAGGAACCCAAGAGAGGAACCTGGCTTCTGGGTGTAAGGGCTAAATGTTAAATTATTTTTCAGCGTTTTAACAGAACACCGTTTACTCTCCCAGGTGAAGTCTGCACTGTGGGCGCTTCAGGGCGGAACTTCGGTCGTCATTGCCAACGGCACTGACCCCAAAGTCACGGGCCACGTCATCACAGACATAGTGGAGGGGAAGAAAGTGGGCACCTTCTTCTCTGAAGTCAAGCCGGCCGGTGAGTCAGCGAGAACTACACTGAGAGACTCCAACCCAGCAGTAACGCTGACAGATCAGCTGTGAATAACTGTTTAGAAGATACTATATCCGTCAGGTTGCAGTTCCTTATAATGGGTAACATTTATTGTCATGTACAGACAGTTAATAATCATCTCTGAATGCAGGTCCCACGGTGGAGCAGCAGACTGAGATGGCCCGACAGGCGGGCAGGGTTCTGGCCAATCTTCATCCAGATGAGGTGGGAGGTCCCCACAGCACCGCCACGCAAACACCGTTCCTTTTATTCAGAAACGCCAAATGCTGTCTTAATGCTTTTATTGCTCCACTGAAGCTCAACACAACACCCCTTCATTTAGACGTCACTTATAGGACAGCAAGGGGTCGAATCTCAGACTGAAATCTAGTGAGCAGTCGAGCGTCGGGAGTTGTCAGGCTACGTCTGAGCTTCTCAGGGCTGATGTGATTGGTCAAACGATCATCTGCGATGAGGAAAATGGAGTAATAATTCATGCCGGTATTCGTTCACCAGAGAGGAGAGATCATTTGTCGTTTGGCTGACTTGCTGACTGAGAAGAAGGAGGAGATTCTCAGCGCCAACAAGAGAGACTTGGAAGCTGCTGCCTCATCAGGTGTGGATGCAGAGTAGGCCAACACGTTTGAATCACACCGAATACTGTTTCTGAGCCGTTCAAGCCTTTATTAGGGTTGGTTTTATCCCGATGTGTTTTCCCTCCAGGTCGTCTTTCCCAACCCCTTCTGGCGAGGTTGAGTCTGTCGTCGTCGAAGCTGAACAGCCTAGCCATCGGCCTGCGCCAGATCGCCATATCGTCCCGGTACAGCGTGGGCCAGGTGCTCCGCAGGACCAGAGTGGCCAACAACCTGGAGCTGGAGCAGATCACCGTGCCCATCGGCGTCCTGCTTGTCATCTTCGAGTCCCGGCCAGACTGTCTTCCTCAGGTCAGTCCCCAGACTGTCGGGCTGCACCGCTGCACCAACCATGAGACAAATGCCAACTCCGAACTTAGAATTCTGGTTATAATGCTTTCCTTTTTCGACTAGCAGTTAGACACCAAAAAATGTACTGGATTGTTATTAAAGTTTTGATTTAAACTTTATCTGTTTTGCACTTAAGATTTGAGGGGATTGATTTGATCCAAGCCGTTAGGTTAAACGTCCACTGTTTCTATCGAAGGGCAAGCATTTGCCAAATTAAGTCCAACTAAGTTTTAGGGGTCGATTTGGGATGAGGTCCCACTGTCTGTTATTTTCAGAAACCTGACCATGGCGGTAATGACGTTTTTTGTTGTGATGTGTGTCTGAAACATGATGAAGTGTCGTATGGACTTGAACTGGTGTGTACTACAGGTGTCTGCTTTGGCCATCGCCAGTGGGAACTCTCTGTTACTGAAGGGGGGTAAAGAAGCTGCCAACACCAACCGTATCCTGCATCAACTGACCCAGGAGGCCCTCTCCATCCACGGGGTGAAGGACGCCATTCAGCTGGTGAGTGCCTGATCAGTGTCAATGGGACATCTGAGGCGGAAGTAGAGTTTCGGGTTACTGCGTGCTCGACTGTTAACATCATAGTTTTTCGAATTAGATCTCTTTCAGCGCTAATGTTTATTCAGAAGATCAGGACTAGACTGTGTTAAGCCAGCCTATAATTTTAATTAGCATCATACCGTACTAAAGTGCGTGTCTGTGTTAGGTGAGTACACGCGAGGAGGTAGAGGACCTGTGCAGGCTGGATAAGATGATAGACCTGATCATCCCTCGGGGCTCATCCCAGCTAGTCAGAGACATCCAGAGAGCCGCCAAGGGCATCCCTGTGTTGGGACACAGTGAGGGAATCTGCCACGTCTACGTCGACTCTGAAGCTTGCATTGAAAAGGCCATCGATATCAGTGAGTGCTTTATGTCTCCACTGTTAATAAACAAAGTATAGTTTCCCTGTATGTTTAAAAATGATTCTGCGGATGACATGAACTGTGAGTACTTGCAGCTACAGCAGGGGAGCACAACAAGTTGATTGCAAGCTTCAGGTTGTTGCTGATTGCTTTTGAAACCGTTCTGAAGTTAAATTCAATTTTCCACTGCTGAGTTGCTAATCATGATTCCATGTAGGTTTTGCTGTTAAGGGCAAATGGCAAAAACTAATGATTTCATCATTGA
Organism: Esox masquinongy; assembly: GCA_016801175.1. Classification (NCBI taxonomy): domain Eukaryota; kingdom Metazoa; phylum Chordata; class Actinopteri; order Esociformes; family Esocidae; genus Esox; species Esox masquinongy. Next base: position 73,315 of record JACXGI010000612.1, read on the forward strand.
CTGACTGAAAATGTCCAGCTCCTTTTTTCTATATAACTGAAGAAGGAAGACATACAAAACCAGTCAAAATACAACTGAGAACTTGATTTTGGAATATATTCTTTTAGGTAGATTTTCTGCTGAAATGGTAGGAGACCCCTGACACTATTGAAAACCAATCCATATGACAGGAACACATCAGATGGTTAGGTTTAGGCGTAATGTCGCAATGGTTAAGGTTAGGGCTTGGAGCAGGTATACATCTACTCTATTGGAAATTCTAGGGCTTCCATTGAGCTGAATCATACACCCAGTCCTTTTAAGTGAATGATCGTCTGATAAATGTAGCTTCCCTCTGCAGTCAAAGACTCTAAATGTGACTACCCTGCGGCCTGCAATGCCATGGAGACCTTACTACTCAACAAAGACCTGCTGAGAACTCCAATGTTTGACCAGATCATAGACATGCTGAGAGTGGAACAGGTGAGACACAAACACTAATTCTTCGTTTTTTTTTATCTTTTATTATTTTACCAGGTAAGTATGACTGAGAAAAGCATTCTCATTATCAGAAATGCCCTTTTCAGTATCTTATCCTAATGGACATTACACAGCCCAGACAGACTTTTCAGAAACTGCAGCCATTCATGAACTTAACAAAGAACCCCACAGCAGAATACAGAAAGAAAGGTTTGAGTTGCATAGTACTGTGCCACCCTATCTGACAATTGTATGAGAAATGGCTCTGTTTTATTATTTTAATTTGTAAAGCATCTAACTGGCCAGTTTAATGCAATATTTCACTTCAAAATGAACATTTATCTTCAAACACCTGCACAAAACTATACTGATGTTCACGTGTGCATCTCCCTGTTATTTGAAATTCAAGGTGCAGTTAACTTCACAGGGGAACAGTGTTTACGGTCAAATGGTCGTCATTGGAAATCTCTCATCTTGCATCCTTTCTCAGGTGAAGATCCATGCAGGACCCAGGTTTGCCTCCTACCTGACCTTCAGCCCGTCTGAGGTCAAGTCCCTGAGGACTGAGTATGGGGACCTGGAGTGCTGCATCGAGGTGGTGGACAGCATGCAGGATGCCGTGGACCACATCCACAAATACGGCAGCTCCCACACCGATGTTATTGTTACTGAAAACGGTGAGCAAATCTTTCACATCTGCTTGCGCGCGCATGCGCGCGCACACATATACACCAACACACGTTTGTTTTCCTATACTTGAGGAGACCAGAATCAAGAAAGCCATGTTCCCTATCCCCGATCCTATGCCTGAACGTAACCTAACCCTTCAGCTAAAGGTTAGCCCAATTCTAACACTAACCGCAGTGGTTCATTTTACCCAGAATGTAAACCTTAAGCCTGATTTAGCCTTTTTCCAACTGGGTCTGTTTTTTCCTCATTCTGGGTCCAGGTGCGGACCACAGACCTCATATTGAGTATTTTTGATGCAAGCCTATGAAGTAATTTTCCTCTGTAAACCTCCATAGGGTCCCAGAAGCATTCAGTCATTGTAAAAGATTTAGTAAATACCTCCTAGAGTGATACATTGATATTGTGATGTTTTTTTTTTTCTTCACAGAGGAGACCGCTGAACAGTTCATGCAGCAGGTGGACAGTGCCTGTGTCTTCTGGAACGCTAGCTCGCGCTTTGCTGATGGATACAGATTTGGTCTTGGTGGGTACCCTCTGAAATATGACGGTATTTAAGATGCACTGAGTTTTTTTTTTTGCTTAAACTTTCTCGCCAGTCCTTCTATCAGTTTGCATTGATTTGTAGTCTCCTCATTTTCACTTTTGACACTCACAGTAATATACCCACCCTGAAGCCTTCCTTGACTAGCTAGTGTTATTCCAGTTTTGTTCAGTAAGGGAAGTGCAAGAGGTTGTGTGAACTTCAGTCGCAGGATTCCACACAGTTCTCCTTCAATGTCTAATGTGTTAATAGTATGTATACTAACTAGTTAATTTGTTCTAAACTGTTGTTGGGGTGTTGCAGGTGCTGAGGTTGGCATCAGCACGGCCCGTATCCATGCCAGGGGCCCCGTGGGCCTGGAGGGGCTGCTGACCACTAAATGGGTCCTCCGTGGGGAGGGCCACACGGTGGCAGACTTCTCAGAGTCAGGCAGCATGAAGTACCTTCATGAGAACATCCCTGTTCCACACCGGCTCCCCAGCTAAGTCACCACACTTCATGAGAACATCCCTGTTCCACACCGGCTCCCCAGCTAAGTCACCACACTTCATGAGAACATCCCTGTTCCACACCGGCTCCCCAGCTAAGTCACCACACTTAATGAGAACATCCCCGTTCCACACCGGATCCCCAGCTAAGTCACCACACTTAATGAGAACATCCCCGTTCCACACCGGATCCCCAGCTAAGTCACCACACTTCATGAGAACATCCCCGTTCCACACCGGATCCCCAGCTAAGTCACCACACTTAATGAGAACATCCCCATTCCACACCGGATCCCCAGCTAAGTCACCACACTTCATGAGAACATCCCCATTCCACAACGGATCCCCAGCTAAGTCACTGCAGTCAGTTACAGAACACTCAAATACAGCACCGGTCCCGTCAGTTGGGGAGTGAAAACTCAAAGGTATATTTTTCAACTGTAGCGTTTCAACTGCGACGTCATCTGTGGATCAAACCAATGTGACTGTGGTACTCAACAAACCACGTGTTCTCCAGCTACAGCATCAGAGCATTAAGAAGTCCTATGACAGAGTTGTGAAGAAGTTGTAAGGAGAAAGGTCAAAATGCAGGCGCCTGAATATAGGTCTTAGCTGTGGTATATTGACCATATACCACAATCCCCCAGTAGCTTATTGCTGTTAATTACTGATTACCAAAGCAATTTGAACAGTAAAATGTATTTATTCGCTACAGTTTGATATCGCATGGCTTCCAGTCGATTCGCATTCTGGACTCAAACCACCTGGTTTATAATAAGAAATAAGGTCCTGCAGGCCAGAGGGAATCATGAGTATATGATAAATACATTTTGCTGTATCCCTATCGGTTATGCACAAGGTCACTAGAGTGTTTTTTTAAATTTCTATAGTGACTCCAAGGAGGCTCAATATTTTGTTTAACCCCCCCCCCCCCAATGAATTTGTATATGGTTAAATTATTTGCAATCATGATTGGTAAATGGCCTTAATTTTTGTGTCTTTTTATATTAACTTTTCTCTTGTTCATGGTTATGGGCACGTTTTGGGTGTTAGACCTTACAGGTCTTCTGTGAGTTTGTTGTTATCTTTGTCTTGCCACAGATGCTTAATAAATGATGTACAGTTCTGTACTTGATGTCTTTTTTCTCATTTTACATTTTTCGATAGAAAAAACACATTTTGGACGTTATAATATACAGATTTTATTTGGTTGCTCTTTTTCTATGAATAATTGTTGTGATTATTACAGTCTGATTGCTTTAACTTGATTTACGTAACAACACCAACATTAAATTGCCATACACTTCAACACATCAACTGCTAATATTTCCTTAAATTCTAAAACCGTGCTACATTGATAATCTAACAAAGTTACTTTTTTTTTGACATGTTTTTTTGATTTAGGTCAGACTAATGTAAGAATACCACGACAATTTAAGCAGGCTCCTCAGTTGAAGAATTCAGTTGCAACTGTCTTTGCCTTGCAGTTGTAGTGATACAAATGAATATACCTGCAGTCCTCTGATTTACCATTCAATGAAAATGAATACCCTTCTGTCTGCATAAATCCCTTTGTGCACTTTGTACAACTACACTGGAATTCTTCAGTCCAGCGATATTCTCATCAATTTGTGTAATTGCTAAAGTACGGTCTCCTTGTACCGACCATATGTTGAGATTGACTCGTGTGGATCTAGAGAAGATCTAGAGAATTACTCCATCTTTATTGGTTGGCTTGCTTCAGCTCGGTGACCCGGCGCACGGAGCCGATGGTGGAGCTTGTGCTGCCCCAGTCACTGTGCTTATTGTATTCACCAGGGCGAAGGATGTATTGACGGCCCCTGTAGTTGGAATGCTCGTGGAGGATCCAGTAACCCTCCATGACGTTGCAGGATGAGATGTCCCTCAGGTGGAAGCGGTCTTGTAGGTTGGGACAGTCGTCGCTCAGCTCTGCCATTTTTCCCCCAAAATCTGGTCTCTCGAAGATCTTCATTCTGTAGTTTCCGTTGTACTGCGAAAGGATACAATGGATTCACTTCACAGAATGGAAATATTGGGGTTTATTTCTATATCAGGCGTGGGTCAGAACATGTCATCTGTGTGAAGGCTTGGAATATTTGGAAAACTTTGCATGAAAATTGTCACACTATTTTCATAAAAGTTATGTGCAATGTTTTAATCATTCAAGACTGCTGATGTAAGCTTATGGGAATCTGAATCTGACCAAGCAGTTCTTATTGGTCAATACCAGTTAGCACGGTAGGTACGCAAACATATTTCTGAATAAAACACTTTGTGCTCTTTTGTGTCATGCCATCGACAAAGTGGTTTCTCACAGCAGGGATGATGCGACAGGAGCGGATGCAGTCATTGAAGCCGGCCCAGCGGTGATGGTCAGGGTACTTCCCCTTTGTCAGCATGTACTGGTATCCAGAATAGTTTGGTTTCTCATAGGCCACCCAGCATCCACTGTCCACTCGGATGGAGTTGCACCGGGAGAAGTGTGAGTGCATGTCAGCGCAATCAGCACTGCACTCATAATGGCGTCCCTCAAAATTCCTGCCCTCATAGAAGATGATCTGAACAGAGAGCCTCTAAAGTTAATGGAAATACAGGCAGAAGCACATCTCTAGATTTTAGTCAAACTAGCTCAGTACGTTTAAATTGAAATTTGGATTTACAAGAAACACAGCATATACTTGTGAATATATTTCGAGTGCTTGCAAAACGACACAAGACTAGAATTTCCAAGGATCATACAACAGCCAAGATTGCATCAAAACCCCACACTAGTATGACTAACGGTTGTTAAGGCTGTCTGCTCAGGCTTTTGTAAAGAAAATGTTCTGCTTACCTTACCCATTATGGCTGTGAAGGTCAACAGGACAGACCTGTCCTCATCCCAGAGCCTTTTATGTGTGGGGGAAAAGGACATAGTATTGTTATTAAAATCAGGTGAACAACCACGTCAGCACAAACTGTTCTATCTGCCTCCATGACACTCAGCACATGTAAACCCCATGCTCCCTTTATATGTATATTTCCATTCACATGCAAATACAGTTAGACTCTTTTTTAGACCCGGACAATAGAGTTGCACACGCTGTGTTTGGTCCTGAGGACAACATGTCTCAGAGTGGATTTGAAAAAGCTTAGTTACAAAACTGGACACTCGCTCATAAGCATACCCCGGTCTGCACCTCACTTGACCTGTTCAGACCATACTAAATGATGTCTTGATTCAAGTAAATTGTTTTCAGGCGGCTTAATATTCTTATACAAACAATTTCTACTCCTACTGTACATGACCAACAAATCACTGAGTTCTGTTGCAAAAAAAAAAAAATGAAGCCACTAGTAGAAGTCATGATTTTGAACATCAAAGAAAAGTTTTCTCTATATTGTAGTGAATTTACTGTTGATTTTAGGCACATAGATGGATTCATCGACTGTACAAAAAGATACAGGTGTAGTGTATTTCCACTTCACAAGACAGAGGGCGCAGTAGCCTTTTCTATCTTCATATTCACATTTCGTTCTTCTTCTATTGGTTTACTCTATTGCTGGCCCGTTGATGGTTTTTTGAAACAGTGTTATTTCAGAAAGGAATATCTGAAGATGGCAACAGGTAGCTCCTACACGATAGTGGAGTATTTTGGGGGAGATGACGGCTACCGCTGCGGTTATTGTAAAAATGAGAAGGGGAACTTCTCTCACGGTAAGCGATTTGTAAAATGCCTGGAGGAAGTCTATTTTACTGTCCTTTAAAGCCAGGCCTGTTCATTGACAGATGGCTAGCTAGCTTGCTAATTGTCAGCCAGCTACTGTAGCTAGACATTTTCCACTTGCTGGGTAAGCTAAGGTTAGCCATTAAAACCGATTTCTAACCAAACAGAAAGGTACAGTAGATACTAAAATAGAATATGTTGGCATATAATTTCACACGTGACATGGTTGGTAACTTCATAGCTAGTTAAACAAGCTAGCTCCAGTACAGTACTTTGTAAGTAACGCCCGGTAGCGCTGTGGTTAAGCTGCTGTTGACTCAACTCACCACACATTAATAAATGAACTACGTTACAGTAGTAAGTAGCTATGTTAAGTCAATATCTGTATCCAGTATGGCGAAATAGACACGATAGTGTGACTCCCACGCCTGTAGTGTATAAAATCACTCTGCACCTAGCTTGATATTCCTGACCAATAAGTTAAAGGGGAACTGTCGCATGATCTGATATCTCCTACGGAGCCAGTTGACACGGTATTGCACCCTCATTCCCAAATGACCTTCTGCACACCTTGGAGAATCTTTGTCATTTTAATGGGGTGATCTTGTGAGTGATCCCTTTTATTTCTGCACTTCATGTTCATGTGGGTACTGCTGCTGTCCTCCTCACTTTGAACGCTGATAGGAAATAGAGGCTTAGCTGTCTGTCATGTTACTGGGCTGTGATTCCTACCGAGCGAATTCTGTGACAATGTTGTGTCGACAATATATGGGGGGTTACTAAACATTCTGCTTGTGTTAGTCATTTTTGGTATAGAGCTTGCTGTGATTCATAATCTTCTGAATTCTGAGATTCGAGAGGTTGTTCTGCCAACTGCAAAATGTCACTCTAAACGCAGAGAAAGCAATCAAGGCCGTTTCATTTTCCGGGCCAAATGCTATACTTTCATGAGTCATGATGAAACTGAGCCAGCCCTGAACAGCAAACACTCCGAGTCTGGATATGGTTCAAAGTAAGGACGGTCCGATAAACCTGTTCAATATACCTTTTATGAAAGAAGGACGAGCCAGCCTTATTTCCTGTTCAGAATAAATTACCTTTAAAACACCATCTGATTGAACTAGGCTAGATGTTATTATATTAAAGTCACACTCACTGAATTTGCTGTTTGATGATTAGATGGGATGGGCCGGGCCTTCCTAGTTCCAACCAATGACACCATTTTTTAGAAAGGCCAAAATATTTAAACCAGTGGTTGATATATGCTTATGAATAGTTGTCTAAAAGCAGGGAAAGTTTACTATGGACTACCTGGAAGAGATACATGCTGGCCAGCTCTCCCTTGTGTAGGCGTACTCAAGCGTCAAACCATGGATGGCCTAAGCCCTAATTCAGTCTAGGCAATTTAGTCTCTATTAAAGGCCATGGCTTTTAGTAATGCAACCTGTCAATTGCTGATAGACTTTCCAGATTGCTAGACAGTGCTATAAAAGGCTGTGTAAGAAGATGCCAAGGGATTGTTGTCTCTGTGTGTGAGACTCTTCTGAGGTCAAGAGGGGGCAGGGTGTTGAAGGTGTACTATAATTAAATCTTAAGATATTCTTAGATCCTGCTTCTACTACATCACTTGCTAGCCTTGCCGTCAAGGAATAAATGGATGAATAAATGGCATTGGGGAGGTTAACATAATCTGGGTCTGGTAATCTGAAGGCCTGCTACATGTGTGGAGAAAGTATAAGAAGGTACATCACTGAAAGGACATTACTACCGAAGATAATCCCTTTTTGCAACCGTATTCATTGGCTTACTTCCCCCGAACCCAGACTGTGCTGGCCAGTTGCACTGTCCTTCATGGGACCTCTGGATTAATCCACAAGCAGGATTTGAACCCTGGTCTTGGAATGACGCAGTTTATTGCGAGGCAGTGACTTTTGCGCTGATCCATTCAGGGGCCACTTCATTGAATGATTTTGGCCAGTCCTGCTGCTCTTCTTAAATAAGCTTAAACAAACACTAGTCTATTTCACTTAGATTGTTAACAAAATATTTTTATATAGGTCGTGGAGTTATTTGAGATGGTCTGTAAAAAGGTAGAGCTTCAGAAGTTTTAAGAAAATGGGCTGGAACTAGGCTGTTCTAGATTGTAGGGTTGTTTCACCATTGGGGTGCTAGAGAAGAGCTTTCACTGGACTGAGCAGGAGCTCCTGTATAAGTGGGTGGCCAAGTCCCTAAAGGTGGCATAATGAAAAGCTTGGGTAGATTTTGACAATGGCTAGGGAGTGAGAAGTGGGGCAAGCACCATAGTTTTGTAGTAGATCCAGGGAGGCCTAGGGCTCCAGGCGAACATTTTTCACTGGCTGAACCTGTTTGATATGACAAGCGTGGTGCCCAACTAACAGTGAGTTGCATTGGACTAGTCCAGGCATGAGATGACAAGTGCCTGATTTTCCTGTGTGGGATAAGCTCATCCACGACAAATGTTCCAGAGCATGAACCTGCAGGAGTGAGCCTTCAAATTTACGTAAGAGTGTTTTGTTGGGGGTCACAAAAGGTTCTTTGCACCCTGGGAGAATCATGGATCAAAGTAGCTGTCATCCGCATCACAATGGTAGGAGAGACCATGTAAGGAATAAGGATGTGATGGAGCCAAATGACTTTGTGTTTATACGAGGTCCTATAATCCAGCCGTGGGGGATGCCAGTAGCGGGTGTCCATGGAGAAGACACGGATCCTCCCCACGTCACCACATCAGGACTGTGTGAGATAACCAGCAATTAGGGATGCACCGATTTATCCGCCTGCTGGATTATAGACACATATTGAATAATTGTTATTGGATGATTATTTCATATCGATTGTGCTTTTATCTGAAGTGGTGTCCAATATGCTTCAAGATTTTTTATTTTTTTTGCTGAAATCGTGTGTTGTATTGTTTTGTTATTTAAAAAAAAAATTTAGTCTATACCTTATTTACTACATTTATATCCATTCTTTGTATAATGTACAATTACTAAAAGAGAATGTGTATTTATCATATAATTTTCAGAGTTCCATTCATTATCAGAGGTATTTTTGTGAGTCTTTTGTTATTAAAATATACAGAAAGATAACTTTTTGACTATTCAATTAGCATTTGTTGAAAGTAAAAATGTCATCAAGAAGCCATATACTCATTTAATTAATGCTAGAGTACTCAGGTTCAGAAATGGCAAAACATCGCTATCAACATCTGGTGATTTTGTTATGAGTTTTGGCTATATGTAATGGCCAATAATTTTCCCTGACAGCCATGAGGGGGTGGATGAAAAGGAGGATTGGATGATTCAATGCGTAAGGCAGCCGATGGCTCTTGGAAAATGACAACAGAGCAGAGCGTCAGATTGGGTAATGCAAAGAACCTTTGTGACGCAGAGTTGAACTCAGCCTTGTTGACAGCAGATTAACCGTACCAAATGCTGCCGCAGTCCAGGAATTCCATGTTTGAATAAATGTGATGGATAATATGATTGTGACAGGCAACCACATAACCCTGCGCACTCTTTCTGCTTCTGTCTCACAGCTATCTTCATAGAAAGCCTTTTGTTACACTCACATCTGAATGGTGTTACGCCTGAAAAGTGTTGTATATCAGGTCTGACTGACAGACAGCCTGGCGTGCTTGCTGTGCAGGTGATATGGTTTCCGTGACGATAGTAGCATTATGACTAATCCGGTTTGTCTGGCGTAGTCCTTCCAGGTGTCGTTGAAAGGTTTCCCCTAGGATTTCCTTCAGCAGCGGTGGCCAAGTCAAGGGAGTAGGCCTAGGGGTTTAGTAGAAGACTGTCAAAAGGTTCTTTCTAAGGAATAGCTATTCCAGCATTATGGATGTGACTTCTGCACACAAAATGCGTTATCAAAGCATAAGTGAAAATGTTAATGTTAGTTATACCGGCAAAACCTTTATGGATGTAGCGGAATTACTAAGGGGGTAAACTGTACTGCTTTATTTGAGAACTACCTGGCATACATGTTCTCAGACTGTGGGGCCCCAATCGACAGCAACAATGACCCAATATGTGGTTATTTTGTCTCTGTGTAAGATCAGCAACCACTTTTTCATGTTGATTCAGATGGTAGCTGATGCTCTGTCTGAATGGCCAATTGTGTGTACATTATGTGTGAGCGTGAGAGAGGTCATGCGTTAAACCCGGAAGGTTTGCTTGGTCCTTGGTTCGAGGAAGTTGGGGGTCAAGCAGGCTGTGTTGATATCTCTGAGGTTTGTGTGTTAGTTCGTCAGTGAGCTGAAGCTCTGTGGGAAATGTCATGTCTCACAGGACCGGATCTGAGTTCGTCCTTTCTCTTAAGTTTCTGTCTGTCTCTGTTGCACTTTTTTCCCTTGTTTTTTTTTCTTTTTTGCTAGACCGCGTAAGCGGAGCCGGCCAAGAAGAGCGAATGTCTCTTACTGAGTGAGTGACTGACTGACTGAGAATCCCTTGTTAAATAGCGTAGTGATTAGAGAAGCGGACCTGCAAACTATAGGTCCCACGTTCGTATCTCCTCACGGTCAAAACAAAGTATGCATTATGAATTATTCTGTATAAACAAAAACTTCACTGCCTACGAAGACTACCCTCAGTGTCTATATTATAGTAATCCTGAAATAAAACAGTTTACGGTTATATTGCGACTGTTTCTGGCATGGAAAATTTCATCTTCACTCTCGCTAGCAATTGCTCAATTCTCATGACTGTTCCTAGGAAGTCAGTAGTAGGGATGCACCGATACCAGTATCGGGTATCGGGCGATACTGGGCTCATGTACTTGTACTGTACTCACAGTAATATGCTGATACCACCTACCGATACCACGTCATGGAAACATTAAGTGAAACTCGATGGTTGTGTCGCCTCTGGCCGCGTAAGCATAGAATATAGAACTCAGATTGGTAGAGCGGGAAGGCGGAGATGTCAGCAATTACACAAGTAGAGTACAAGCTCTGCTCTGCTAATTTATGGAGTAGGAAAATAAAATAAAATGCCCACAGAGACAGCCCGCGGGCAGAAATAAATGAAAGAGCAGAGTATGAAAAGATTCAATGAATCGTGCATTTTACTAAAGCACGAGCTCCAGAGCAGAGCAACAATGTCCAGTCCTGCACGTTCCGAGTATCAAACTAGCTAGTGAGTTCAGAGAAAAGTAACTGTCTGTCTGTGCATGCACACGTTTGCGTTGAACGGTCAGTAAGTGGCTGTCACATTGATTTAAAGGTAGCCATCGTCTGAGCGACAACCAAAGGTAAGAAGCTAACTGTCACAACGCGTTAGCTACAATGGATTAGCGTCATGCAGGCAATAATACTCTATTAATGCAGCAGCTGCAAAAGACCTTCGGTTTTCGTATTTTGCCTTCAAAATAAGTCTGCGATGGGTTGTGTGTATTGTTTATATTTTCAAAGAAAAAACTATTTCGGGTAAAATATAAATTAAACAAATTACTATTTACATAATACATTATATGAGGTAAAGAATATTATAAGGTGGAGCACATTGACAAATGGTTAGAGCTTAAAGTAAGTTAACGTAGAGTAAACCGTAACATGTTTATAACTTTTGTTTTTTTACTGAAAAAATCCTACATAGTGCAGCTTTGAGTACTTGGTATCGGTACTCGGTATCGGCAAGTACCCAAGTATAGGTACTTACTCGGTCTGAAAAAAAGTGGTATCGGTGCATCCCTGGTCAGTAGATACTAGTAAGTCTATTCCTGGCTAATAAGCTGTTAAAACGGCCAGTGGCAAAAGCCATACAGTTCATAGACACCATTTGTGGTGGAGGTTAACTTAATAAGAAACGTTAGTCAGTTTAACACAATGCTCAATGGTGTCTAGCGACTGATGAAACGTGTAGTGCCGTGGCGTAGTGGTTAAAGACAGTCCCTCTCACGTGGAAGATCTTTGTTCGAATCTAGTGAGAACAATGACTTTTATTAATTTTAATAGCGGGCTGCAATAAAACTGTTTCCGGTTACATTGCGACTATTTCCTGTGGATTTTCGAAGTATGCACCCGGGAATGCTTTTTGGGTCAGGATAGGCAGAAACCTAGCTGGCTACAGCCTACAACATTCAGGGTAAGCCTAAACTAAAACTGTTTACAGTTATACAGTATTGCGGCTATTTCTGGTAGATTCCGCGATTCTCTCGTCTTTACACTTGATGAAAAAGTTATCGTCACCTTTATTGATAGTTATTTTGTATCAATGTAATGCACGAATGAAAGAAAAAAGTATGTTGTTATGCCATGAAATTAAATAGCTTTGGCAGTGTAAAGTTTAGTCTCGCTAGCAATTGCTCAATTCTTATGACTATTCCAGTAAGTTAGTAGATACTGGTAAAGCCTGTTACTGGCTTATATGCTGTTAAAACGGCCAGTGGCACATGCCATACAGGTCATAGACGCTTGTGGTAGAGAAAATTAGTAAGAAACGTTAGTCAGTTCAACACGATGTTAAATTGTGTCTAGCCAGTGTGTAAGTGTGTAGTGCCGTGTCATAGTGGTTAAAGACAGTCCCTCTCACGCGGGAGACCCTGGTTCGAATCTGGTGTGGGCAACAGTGTTTATTAACTTTAATTGTGCGCCGACTGAACTAGGCTTGCCTGGTTCCTTTTCTGGTTTAATTATCCCCTTTTTGTGTGTAGAATAATATTAAAGCAACAAATAGCTTTTCTTCAGATTTAGATGGACTGCTCTAACATGTCAAATCCTCTCTGTGTTGGTCAGGCATGTGGTCCCACACCATGACAGTCCAAGACTACCAGGATCTCATAGATCGAGGATGGAGACGGTAAGTCAGATACTGTTGACCTCAAGCCCAGAGTAATTTAAATGCCAATAGATGAGTTCATTTGTTGCGCTTTTGTTGACACCAAAGCCTAGCTCTCCCTGCTTAAAGGAAGAGTTTGCTTATTTTTATATGGCTCTACACTTTTATTTTTTCTGTGCCATATATCCATGTTTAAATTATTGTTAGAACAAAATATGCAAGCATTTATTATGAAACAACTATTTGGTGGAGAGAAATTATCCAGAAGTTGTGTTATACAGTTAGGTCCGGAAATATTTGGACACTGACACAATGTTCATTATTTTGGCTCTGTACGCCACCACAATGGATTTGAAATGAAACAACCGAGATGCAATTGACGTGTAGACTTTCGGCTTTAATTCAAGGGGTTGAACAAAAATATCTTTTGAAACATTTAGGAATTGCAACCATTTTCATGCACAGTCCCCTTATTTCAGGGGCTCAAATGTAATTGGACAAACTAACACAATCATAAATAAAATTTTCATTTTTAATACTTTGTCGAGAATCCTTTGCAGGCTATGTCTGCTTGAAGTCTGGAATGCATGGACCACCAAACGCTGGGTTTCCTCCTTTGTGATGCTTTGCCAGGCCTTTACTGCAGCTGTCTTCAGTTCTTGTTTGTTCGTGGGTCTTTCTGCCTTAAGTTGTCTTCAGTAAGTGAAATGCAATATTCGCCATTGCAGAATATTCCACTTCTTTGCCTTAAACTCCTGGGTTGTTTTCCAGTATGTTTTGGGACATTGTCCATCTGTAAAGTGGAGCGCCGTCCAATCAGCTTCGCTGAATTTGGCTGAAGCAGACTATATCCCTATACACTTCAGAATTCATCCGGCTGCTTCTGTTTTCTGTCACATCATCAAAAAACACTTGTGACCCAGTGCCACTGGAAGCCATGCATTCCCATGATGTGGTGTGGTGATGATGTGGTATGCTTCCTGAGCCATTCCAAGCCTTCTTCATACTTTTTTCTTCTACAGGTTGATATTAGTTTTTTCAGTCCAAAGAATGCTGTTCCAGAACTGGCCTGGCTTTTTTAGATGTTTTTTGGCAAAGTCTAATCTGGCCTTTCTATTCTTGAGGCTTATGAATGGTTTGCACCTTCTGGTGAACCCTCTGTATTTGCTCTCGTGAAGTCTTCTCTTTATGGTAGACTTGGATAAGGATATGCTTACCTCCTAGAGACTGTTCTTCACTTGCTGGATGTTGTGAAGGGGTTTTTCTTTACCATGGAAAAGATCCTACGCTCATCCACCACTGTTGTCTTGTGTGAATGTCCAGGCTTTTTTGTGTTGCAGAGCCAGTGCGTTCTTTTTTTTTTTTCTCAGAATGTACCAAACTGTTTATTTTTTTATTTTTGCCAGTCTGAGTAAGTAGAGTCAGTCAAGAAGAGCTAATGTCTCGTGACTGAGTGACCGGCCGACCGACCCCTTGTTAAATTGCGTAGTGGTTAGAGACGCAGACTACCTAACCGGAGGTTCTGCGTTCGAGTCTCGTTACAGTCAAAACAAATTATGCATTAGGATTTGTTCAGTATAGACAAAAACGTCACTGGCTACGCAGCTACGGTACAGTAAGCCTAAAATAAAACTGTTTACGGTTATATTGCGACTATTTCTGGTGGGTTTTCAAAGTACGCGTCCATGCATGCTTTTTGGGGTAAAATAAGCTAGATCACAAACCCTTGGTCAGTAAAAAAAGTAGGGGTTTTCATGGTTCTCTCGTCTTTTCACTTGAAGAAAAAGTCAGTTATCCTCACCTATGGTGATATTTATTGTATCAATGTCATTCACGATTGAAAGAGAAATAAGCTGTTAAAATGGACAGTGGAAAAAGACATACAGTTCATATATGGTATTTGTGGTGGATGTAAACTTAATAAGAAACGTTAGTTTCAGTTTAACACAATGCTTTATGGTGTCTAGCAAAATATTCAAACTTGGCGTGATGTTAATACTAGGGGTGTCGCGATATACCAGTATTGTCGATAACCGTGATATTTAAAAAATGAAATATTGATATCATGTTAATAATACACATGGTTTTGTATTCACTAGGTGAAACTCCCCGGGAGAGATCTGCAAAGACGTGCCGTTTTAGTAGCCCATTCACATGGAAAAAAGGAGTTGGTGTTTTTCCAAAAACTCCTCTCGGTTTTTCCATAGCTTATTCATGGACAAACGATGCATTTGCTTAAACTACGAGTCTGGACCTATACACTGGGCCTATACACTATTGTTTGAGTTAACTCCTTTTCGTAGCCTATTCACTAGGCGAAAATGTTTTGTATTTTTCCAAAAACCCCTCTTGGTGTTAGGCCTTGTGGATCTTTTGTTTATCAGTTCATCTGGTTGCCTTTTCACTGTCCATTAAGTGTAATTGTTCTAATTCATTTGCCAAAAAAAACCCCACATTAAAAAAAGTTGAAGATGAATTTGACTGATAGCATTTTTTTTCTTCAAATGTTCTAGAAATACTGCGATAATATCGTGACCGTGAAATCTTTTGGCCACGATAATTGTGTAGGGGAAATCTGTTATCGTGACAGCCCTAGTTAACATGTGACAACATGATCTAATATCGAGACGCTATACCGACACCAGGCAAGCGTATAACTCCGTGGTGTAGTAGATAAAAACACAGCCTTTCGTGTGGGAGACCCAGGTTTGAATCCAGGGAGGGAAACAACATCTCTTATTTTCGCGGGCTGGCTGAACTAGGCCTGCATGGTTCCTTTTCTGTTTTTTGCAGCCTAAGGATGGCTTGTTTCACTTGCATTGAGAGCTCTTTTGACTGCGTGTTTTGGGTTCACAGCAACAGCTTCCAAATGCGAATGCCACACCTGGTATCAACTCCAGACCTTTTACCTTCTTAATTGATAAAGAAATAATGAAGGAATAGCCTACACCTGTCCAAGAAACAGCTTTTGAGTCTGTTGGCCAATTATATTTGGTCCCTTGAAAAAGAGGGGGCTGCATATAAACGAGCTGTAATTCCTAAACCCTTCCTCCAATTTGGATATGAATACCCTCAAATTAAAGCTGAGGGCCTGTGCTTTAAGCCCATATTCATTATTTAACTGTAACTAGAATATTTTGGTAAACAGCCAAAATAATAATACTTGTCAGTGTCCAATTATTTCTGGATCTAACTGTACACTGGTGAGCCAAAACAGTATGACCACTCACAGGTGAAGCAAATAACGTTGATCATCTCCTAACGAGGGTACATGTCAAGGTTTGGGTAGATTAGTTGGTAAGCGAACAATCAGTTCTCGTAGTCAACGTGTTGGATGCAGAAGTAAAGACCTGAGCAACTTTGACAAGGACCAAATTGCTATGGCCAGACGACTGGGTCAGAGCATCTCTGAAACGGCAAGGCTTGTGTGGTGCTCCTGGTCTGCATTAGTGAGTACCTACCAACCGTGGAACAAGGAGGGACAGACCGACAACAGGGTGTTGGGTGCCCAGGGTGTTGAACGAGAGCAATTTAGGCTATCCCGTCTGGTCCAAACTGACAGAAGGCCTACTGTGGCACAAGCCATAGAAAATGTTAATAATGGTTATGGGAGGAATGTGTCCCAGCACACAGTGCATCGCACCCTGCTGCCTATGGGGCTACTTAGCCACAGACCCATCAGAGTGCCCATGATGACCCCTGTCCACTGTTCTAAATAGGCATGCGAGTGTCGGAACTGGACCTTGGAGTAATGGAAGAAGATTGTCTGTTCCGATGAGTCCTGTTTTCATTTACATCATGTGGACGGCTGTGTATGTGTGCACTGTTTACCTTAGGAAGTGATGGCACCAGGATGGGAAGACAACAAGCTGGTGGAGGGAGTGTGATGCTCTGGGCCATGTTCTGCTGGGAAACCCTGGGTCCGGGCATTCATGTGGAAGTCAATTTGACACGTACCACCAACCTAAACATTGTTGCAGACCAGGCCTCTTTCAAGTGGTTAATGCACCCTGCCACGCTGCACACATTGTTCGGGAATGATTTGAGGAACACAATGGAGAGTTCAAGGTGTTGCTGTGGCCTCTAAATTCTCCAGATCTCAATCCAATTGAGCATCTGTGGGATGTGCTGGACCAACAAGTCCGATCCACAGCGGCTCCTCCCAACTTAGAGGACCTGAAGGACTGCTGCTAATATCTTTGTGCCAGATACCACAGGACACCTTCACAGGCCTTGTAGAGTCCATGCCTCGGCGGGTCGGTACTGTTTTGGCGGCATGCGGAGGACCAACAGCATTTTAGGCAGGTGGTCATGATGTTTTGGCTCATCAGTGTAATATGTCTTCATTTAGGAATGTTTTTATAGAATTTCATATTGTGTTGTTGTGTCAATGTCAAAATACACCGATCAGCCATAACATTATGACCACCTGCCTAATATTGTTTAGGTCCCCCTTTTGCCGCCAAAACAGCCCTGACCCGTCGAGACATGGACTCTACTAGACCTCTGTGTGCTGACTGTTCTGTGGCTACGCAGCCCCATATCCAACAAACTGCGATGCACTGTGTTCTTACACCTTTCTATCAGTACCAGCATTAACTTTTTCAGCAATTTGAGCTACAGTAGCTTGTCTGTTGGATCGGACCGCACGGGCCAGCCATTGTTCCCCACATGCATTAATGAACTTTGCCCGCCCATGACCCTGTCGCCGGTTCACTGCTTTTTCTTCCTTGGACCACTTTTGATAGGTACTGACCACTGCAGACTGGGAACACCCCACAATGGCTGCAGTTTTGGAGATGCTCTGACCCAGTCATCTAGCCATCACAATTTGGCCCATGTCAAAGTTGCTCAGATCCTTACACTTACCCATTTTTCCTGCTTCTAAAACATCAACTTTGAGGACAGAATGTTCACTTGCTGCCTAATATATCCCACCCACTGACAGGTGCCATGATAACGAGATTATCAGTGTTATTCAGTTCACCTGTCAGTGGTCATAATGTTATGGCTGATCAGTGTATGTATGAATGCTGCATTGGAAGTGCATACATGAGACCACATGTGGATGCAATCTGTGTACTTCTCCCGTAGGGTTTAAAATGGTGTTATGTAGTAGTTTTGTAGTATGTCTACATTGCTTACCCATAGGAGGCAAATATGAGACCTTGTCCTTGTCTGTTTCCTCTACAGAAGCGGGAAGTATGTGTACAAGCCCATCATGAGCAAGACATGCTGTCCACAGTACACCATCAGGTATTGTATTATTAAAGAGACAGACAACATCAACCTAGATAAAGCTAGGGGTATATTCATTACACCAAGCCTCTGGCAGTGGAAAATGAAAAGTCCAGGTACTTGCTCCATAGAAAAGTGCAGATAGATTTTTGCTCTGTTTATTTCCACTCGATACCTAATCAACTTGAACCAGATTTCTTTTTCAGTTATAAGCAATATCCCCACAGATGTTGGTTTCACACTTCTGCCTAATTGTGTGAAAGCGCTGCCTTTCAGTAGCCAATAACAAAGTTGTGAGAAATTCCTTGTGTGGTAGCCATTGGCTTCGGGCTTGTTTATATTACACTATATTTCTGAAGACCCATTGAAGGAGAGCCAAGACTAGATTATTTAGTTGTGTGCACTTCCAGACATCGATAGCTCGAGACACCACCTTGCGAAGTAGCGTGCACCACGTTTTTGTTAGAGCCCCCATGGAGTTTTGCAAGTATAATTACAATTCTGGCGGAACTGTATCACATTTCTGTTCTATGTGCACACATATTGCTTGATTTTCCCATGATTGATGGACACAATCCTGTGTTGTAGATCTTGAACATACCAGTGTAAATTCAAATGCTATGGAAATGACTATGCAAACATTCTCTATCTTAATATCTTATTGTTAACCAGCCCTTAATCAGCTTTGCTTCTTGGTCTTGCACCGATTGGTGCTAGTTGCAGTAAAACGTTCAATGGAACAGTCCTTAAACTCTGATCTAACAAGATGGACAGTCATCAAATGTGTCTTGATATATTACAGAAACCGGGCACAACATCCCGGCTCACAATAAAGTTAATCAAGTTCAATTTGGATAAATTGACTTGTTAACATTTTAGAAATTGTCAGTTTCAGGTTGAGGAGTGACTGGTATATGCTACCTCCCATTTTTACGCTTGTAGCATAGCTAGCAATACAAAAATTGGTGGTTCTGGTAAACATTGTTGTTAGCTGTAATATAGCTGATTAATCATGATGGCATTGACTTGCAGTTTATTGGGTTTGAAATCCATATCAGCATTATACTCCCATTTTTATTTCAAATTAGTGTAAAATTCCTAGAAACTATTGCCAAAAGTTAGGCTAACTTTGGGAATGAGGAGGCAATAGTTCAATGAGGAGATTCACTTTCCCCCACGTTTCATGGCATTTCCATGGTATGAGTTTCATTACCTTTTTATTGCATCTTTGTTATAATTTTGTTGTTGCACAACTGAGCATACAGCACACCTGAGCTGTTTCGATAGATACTGCTATGACGCTGGGCAGAAGAAGGCAATTACTGCTTCATTAAAACCTTGATTTTGTTTAAACTTATTTTTTATAAAATAATGTTACTACAGCAACTAGTTAGCTATTACATCCAGTCTAGCCTGAGCTAGATAGTAGTTTACCGTGCATAATGTTCTTTTAATAGACTGGATGTAATAGATCGATGTTAATTTACAGTATGAAAAGTAAGGAATGCTTTACTCCGTAAGGTTGCTTCCTTAGAATTCTGTTGTATGATCAATCCCTCTAAGGCCGACTTTAAATGATTGTTTTGCCAGGCTTCTGTTCACAATAGTGCGGGGACAGGGTTATATTCAGACCAACTAACTGATATGTGGGTCGTTCTCTCTCTGAAGGTGTCATGCCTTGAATTTTCAGCCATCCAAAACCCACAAGAAGGTGTTGAAGAAGATGAGCAAGTTTCTGTCCAAAGGGGAAATGCCGACAGGACTGTGCGATGGTAAGAGATCCATTTGGCCTTTGCAAAGCTGGATTGTAAAAAATGCCACAATTGACGTGTGTAAGGTAGCTCCGCTAGGATATACAAGTACAGAAATGAAGAAAACATTAGTATCAGATAATTGTTGTATGAGTATTGGTTATCGGTATCATCTAAGAATTTTCTTATCATGGCATCCCTTGGCTGCGCATTTGGCCACGCATATGGGTGTAACTGGTGGGTCACATAGTTAATCAAGCTTTTCAACGGTGAGTGTCCAGTTATCGTTGTGATACTTAGTGAGAGCCCATTAAATCAGACCCGTTATGTTTACGATGTCAACGTTTCGCCTCCCCCATACCTGCAGCTGCCATTGGATTATTTGATGGACCAGCGGCCCAGTTCGTCCGCCTGAAAATCGACTCATTCGCGTCCCACTTTACTGAATTGGCACATTCAATTTTAACAACGGCAGGTTTGTTTAGACCGGCTTCCTGCAGTACTGCTGTCTATGCCCTTGATGTTCAGTCCTGCATTGTCGGACAAGAGCTTGCAACACCTATTGTTTGTGTGACCACAACACCTTTTAGCTAAACGAAACTACAGTACATCCTGTTCTTCGTTATTGACCTCCTGACAGAAAAGGTGTAGCTTTTATGACGGTTTTGGAATTGACATAACTTTGCACAAATTGTTCTTCTGTTTTTCGGTGCTATTCAGGGGAGCCAATGGAGTCACTGTGTGAGGAAGGAGCACTGCGGGGCCCCGCTAAAATCTGTCACTCCCAGGTGGAGGGTCTCGAGGTCACAGCCACATCAATTGAGGTGGCAGGGGACGCCAACCCGGCCCAGTTGGAAACTGACAGAAAAGTGTCCCCAGACAGGAGAGGACCGGTGACATCCCCGAAACCAGGTGAGTCACAATATTCATCTGACCAGGGTGTCAAATGTGTCACTTCGTGTGATGGTACGCTTGCCTGATTTATTAAAAACAAATCTAATCGCAGCACAGCATAGGGACGTGTAGTATATTTTTGTACATCAGCTGAACAGCAGGTGGCAGCGGTGAACCATGGAGTCTCTGTGCTGTGCTTGAGGCCAATGAAAGGAGCTGTTGCTTGTCCAGTTGTCATTTTAGCAAATGAAGCTCAATGGAGCCTGTCAATCCCAGGTGTTCCTTTTCAGTTCAGCTTCAACTCTGTCTAAAAAACTCTTGTGTGAAAACTTTAATAAATGAATTAAAAACCCTTTGAGGGAACGCCTTACATGATAAAGCACTTAAGACACAGGAAGAGTAAGGCATTAGAACTGGTCGTACTTCAGCATGTGACGGCCCTCTCACTGGATAGGTGGCACCCTATTCTCCATGTGGTGACCTATTTTTTGCCAGTGCCCAAGTGGCTCATGGACCACCTGACCAGTATCTGAAAGATTGCTAGATCAAATCTATGAGCAAGGTGAAAAATGTCATTGTTTGGCATTCAGGCCTAATCGTTAGATTACGGTCTCATCAGACAGAATCGTATTTTCTTCATGCTCTCAGAGACCTTCAGGCGGCATGTCATATGCCTTTTACTTAGGAGTAGTTTCCATCTAGCCACTTTACCATGAAGGCCTGATTGATGGAGTGCTGCAGAGATGATTGTCCTTTTGGCATGTTCTCCCATCTCTGCAGAGATACTTTATAGGGATGCAACGGTACACAGTTTGTTATGGAGCCGTTCGGAATGCCCCCTACGGTTCAACATGCACACATGAACCGCGTAGTTACGATGTGCCGGTCATTTTCCTATTATTACCAAAACAAGCGTATTGCGCTGCTGACTACACACACGTTTTAGATCCTGATCCACAGAACCAGGCGCATAGCTTGTGAACAGGTAAAGCAG
Source organism: Esox masquinongy (assembly GCA_016801175.1). NCBI lineage: Eukaryota > Metazoa > Chordata > Actinopteri > Esociformes > Esocidae > Esox > Esox masquinongy. The sequence continues at coordinate 94,898 of JACXGI010000612.1, forward strand.
GCAACTGCTTGGGGCCCCAGACTGTTAAGGGGTTCCTGAGGGCTGACCAACTTTACTCCACAGCAATGTCTCAAAATGTGGCACCCGCAGTGACCGCCCCCCCCTACTAGCTAGCTATCTACCTCATGAACGACGGTGTTGGGAAAAAAGCAGCCAACCGTCACAAGTGTCTCGCTGATATCTAACATTCGGACTGAAATCGTTGTTTCTCACTGCATGCGACCAGGGCTAAAATGCGTTCACAATGCGTTTTTTGCATCACCTGTTCACAATGCTAACAGTACTTAAAAGTTTTTTATGACCTTTCAAAGATGAAATAAGACAACTTTACGAGGCCTTTTATTTAGAGACATTAATTTGTAAGGGCCTGCAGGCATCCTGGCCTCATGAAGAGAGGGGAAACTAAAAACAAATATTCTCTCAGCTCCGATGTGCCAATGGCAAGCACTAGCGAGACAAAGAGAGGCAAACTTGACGAGGCACCGCCGGCTTTCAAATCATCTGTGTGGGAACATTTTGGATTCATTTTGGTTAATACGATAATGAGGGTAAGAAGACCATAAACAATGTACAGTCTGCGTGCATTGCTTTGCCACTGTCGGCTACTCGAGCAGAAACACTTCTAACACGATGATGTCATTCATACCGAAACCGTACCATTATCATGACCCACAAACCGCAATACATACCGAACCGCGGGCCCACTGTACCGTTGCATCCCTAATACTTTGGCGGTCTGTTAGAACGGTCACCTTCCCGACCAAGGCTCTTGCCAGGTTACTTAATTTGGCCAAAAATATTATTAGATGGAATTGTGTGTAGATTTAATGCCTTATTAAAGATAATTTCATAAAGTATTAATGATGTCTGTAACCACAAAATGTGGAGAAAGTTAAGGGGTCTGAATACTTTCCAAAAGCACTGTA
>JACXGI010000612.1:95923-119041 GCA_016801175.1 Esox masquinongy
GTGTGTGTGTGTGTGTGTGTGTGTGTGTGTGTGTGTGTGTGTGTGTGTGTGTGTGTGATGGGGGAGGCTGGGAAGATAGATTTTATGAAGTGTTAACTGCTAAAGTGGGGGAATCGGTCTTCCACAGGAACAGACCTGTCAGGCTTCGTCTTTACTATGGCTGATCCACGTTTGTGTATTTTTAGGGACCAAAAAGTTTTTTTTTGTCCAGTCCCTATTAGGGAAAATGCAATTTCTGGGTCAGAGGTTTGGTTTAGTGGAAAACGTACAATAGGCCATAGTTTAGTGATTTAGGTGTAGGCATTAGGTTTTAGGTGTAGGCATTAAAACTCTGGTTTAGCGTAAGGTTTGGGTTTAAGTCTAGGGCTAGGTTACGTTTAGGCATCCAAGTTAAGTTATTGAGGTTAAGGTAAGGGTTAGGTTTAAGACTTGTATATAGGCAACATTCATTTCATGGTCAGGGTTAGGTCTCTGGGTCCCCTAACCCTGTGAAAAAGAAAGTGTGAATGATGGGATGTGTTAGGAGGGCTGTTTCTTTCACGGCATGGACCAGACAAGCTGATTTTGGACAGGTGTTCACATGTTTGCGGATCAGTCAAACAGCGTTCATCCGAACACAAACCAGACCGTGGTTCTGGTCTGCTCTGGGACCGCTTTATCTTGCCCTGACTGTGTTTAGTTTACACTCATGCACAGGGAAACCATTTGACCGTCCTGTCACACTCCTGGTCTCTGTTTATACCTCCTGCTCGGAAATGTTCACTCACTTTAGTGTCACCTTCTAAAGACTAACAGGAAACTGAGAGAAGGGGAGGCATATACAGAAGGAGATACTACTGTCTCCTCAGTCCTCCGACATTCTTTAATTATGCTCATCAGTTTCGCTGTTTCTCGGCGTCCAATAGCCTAGTGGTTTGAATGTGTGGCTACTACCCAAAAGCTAGGTCAATTCTGCTGTGTCAAGGTGAAATGTCGATAGACGCACCCTTGAGCAAGGCGCTTCATCCTAATTGCTCCTGATGAGTTTTATTCATTTAGCTCCATCTGCTAAATGAATAAAATGGTTGGTCGGCCAGTCCCCCTCTCTCTCTGTCACTCCATCTCTGTGTCTGTTTCTCTTTGTTTCTTTTACTCACTCTGTGTAATCTGGGATCAGACTAATTTAAAAAGCCACTGCTCCTTTGCAAATAATGAAAGCACTGATCCGCAGTCAGTCTCTCTTAGCTGAATGATGTGTAATTGAATCCGATTGGCTCATCCATATTCAACACAGTACCTTGGTCTGTACTGCCTAGATGCAAGATCTCAGGCTGCTCCATAACATTAGCAGCCCGACAACGGCACATCGACCATGTCTGTATGAGGGACTTATCTCCTCTCCGGCGGCTTTTACGTAGGCAACATAATTATGAATAAATTAGTTGAAAAGGGGATCAGAATTGGGCTGCCCTGTTAACACAACTTGCACAACTAATACTAAATCTTTCATTGACGTCAGTGGGTATTAACAGGCTCCCTGTGGTCCCGTCCCTCCCCTCCAGGGTCTCTGTGGTCTCTGCTGTACTGTCCACAGAGTGGGAGGGATTGCTTTCGGTTGGCGGCTGGCAACGGGACAGGCAGGAAATGGGCCTCGCTTCCCTATTGCTCCAAACAGGATGTGGGCGTGTAAACTGTTGACATGAGATGCCCGGAGTACTAGAGATCCTGGCTCCAGGCCAGCAGGGGAGGGATGGAGAACGGAGCTTCATTGTGTGTGTGTGTGTGTGTGTGTGTGTGTGTGTGTGTGTGTGTGTGTGTGTGTGTGTGTGTGTGTCAGCAATAGCTTTTCCTCCTGGGCCCAAAATAAATGGCCAGTCAAGGTGGATTGTTGGTCCTCGGACGTTTGAATAAAACCTGAACGCCATACCTTCCTACTTTAGGTCCAGTAATCTGTTGAAAAACTACTGACTTACCCAGGACTTGATGTTTCCTCATCTGAACCAACTCGTGAATGCACGCACGCGTGCACACACATCTCCGTCTTTCGATTGGAAACTCCCCCTAGGCGGTGGAGCTTCCATCTTAATAGGCTTTCATTTGAAACGGACGGTGTGCGCAGAAAGCTGAGTCAACAAACACAACCCCTGTAGTTTTACAAGTCCTGGAGTGGTGATGTCATGTTGACAGCATTTAGGAGGGAGGTGAAAACGACTTCCATTTTGCTCTGTGTTAAGCATGTGTGTACGTATATCTGTGCTTTTCACTGTGGGAGCGTGCCCGTGGGAGGCTAAACTAAAGCATACAAGGCAACCCTTATTCCCCCAAGGTGGGCCTGCCAAAGCCATCGAAAACCTGGCCTCACACCCACAAAATAGCACCAAACGTGGGGGACAGCGGTTAGCAGTTACCACCTCTCTCACTCACTACTGAGCTAATAAACCTCACCCAGGAGTCTTGCATAAAGAGTACATGATCTTCTGTTCCTTACGGTAGTAATTGTATATGTGTATGTATATATATATTTGATAAGAGCTTGTGATTCTTCTTGCCGACTCTTGGATTTTTGTACCGTTGTAGAAAAGCCCTACCCTAGGTTGTCATTGGATGGCGATGTGTTCTTACCTTGTCAGATACTTGCACGCTTAGAAAGAACTTGTAACTCCACTCATACATTCTGATTTCTAACAATATCTTTATACCCATTTTTTTTCTTTCTTCGTCCTCTCCACCCTCTCCTCACCCCTCTCCTCTCCATCCCCCCTCCTCTTCCAGGGGTTGGCCCGGACCCCGGCAGGCCGGTGTGTCGGAAGGCAAAGGACCTGCGGAGGGAGCGCCGTCTGCAGAAGGAGCAGAAAAGACAGCAGGAGAGTGGCGGCGTCCAGACCTGTAACCCCGCCGCCACGCCTGTCCCTCCGAGCCAACCCAAAGCCCTGGAGGAGTTCATCGATGAATCCCTGCCCGGTAGTCCCCTGCATCGCCTCGAGGTGAGCGACCCAGTGAACAACCGCTAGCTCCTTGCCTTAGATCCTAATTCGCCGTCTTCTGTTCTGATGGGCCTGGATGGGTGTAAGTAATATTTGGATGCCTTCAGCCCGGCCAGTCAGAGGGCCTCTTTACTGTGCGCCTCTCGTTTGGAGGATGGTACTGCCAGAACCCAGGTGGAAAACCCAGCGACCTCACAACACGCACAAGCCAAACCAAACAAATGCCTGACAGCACGCGCTGGCTCAGGTTAACCCAAGTAATCACGTTAAAAGCCTCGCACAGAGCTGCGCGTTGTTTACAGGTGATGGAAATTAGCTTTTGGCTCTGGGACTTAGCACAGTCAGCGCCGTTTCTAAAATGGACCCTATTTGCTGTATAATGCACTAGTGAACTTAATAGGGGTCCATTTAGAACACAAAGCCAGGTCAAGAGAGGTCCCATTCCAGTATAAAGTATTGAGCTGTCCTCCTGACTTTCGTTGAGGCAGGTAGGAGTCTAGAGTGATGTCAGATTCTGGTTAAGATGGACCTGTGAGCCAGACTTTGAGATGAGCCGCTCCTTCCCTGACCTGTCTCCCTGGGGTCCTGCGAGTCGGGACGAGCCAGACACATCTCGCAATCAGCTCATCTTAGCTAATGAGGTTACATCGATTGCCGGCGGCGATTAGTCATTCAATTTCCTTAAGCGAATGCGCCCGCAAGGTTGAGCCGCCCGATTTGAAAGTTAATTGTTTGTTTTCTGCCAATTTACGGAGATTTAGAGCGACGCGTAAGTCTGAGACACTCTAGCTTCTAGTTCTAAAGCGTGCAGATGGACACCAGTTAATACCCGATATTCGGATGATACAGAGATCAGTGATTCTTCATCGTTCTGCCTGATCCGGATGAACTCAACATCATGGATCGGATAGAATTAAGTGTGTGTTGCGAAGAACAGCTTTGACCTGCAGTTCCAACTTTCCCTTCGAACGTTTCATGTCACACTGATTGACCCTGGACAGGTAGTCGTGCCCCTGCACCGATTGATCTCAATCGCGAAGGTAACAATGTCGACCAGCAGGGGTCAGTGTCACCAAGCGATTCCCAGACCCTCGGAGCACACCCGGGAAGTCTACCTCAGAGCTTCCTTCTCAGGAAATGTTCTCCTTGGTCAGCCAGTGTACACAATCACTTCAGAGCGTTTTCTTTTTTTGTCAAACTGAGCAGGATTTGGGCTCCCACCGAATTCCACATGCGGAGCAGCACAGCTTCTCACAGGGGGCTTTGGCAGGTCAATATCTCTCCATTTTAATTAACTGTACACCCAAGCCGCTGGTATTAAGTGGCATTACAGAAACATTCTTGAAGCAGTTCAGCGTCGTGCTGTCGGAGCCGTTTCATCCCATTTGTTATGAGAACGTGACATTTTCGACGAACTATCTCGGCTGAACTGCTCTCTCTTGGCTCAGTGAGACAACTTCAGCATGTCAGAGAATGTTTCTGGCGTTTCAGAAGTAAATTAAAGAGGCCTTACTATTATCTTATATGCGTGTGGCAAAACATATTTTTGAATGTACGACACGTGTGTGTGCACCAAGCAGTCATACGAGAGCCATGTGGGTGTCCAACTCAAATAAACCCAGGGTAAAATTCCCTCATATGCTTCTTTTAAGGAGGATTCCAATGGCAGAGACATATTGGCCAACAAAAGCTTCAAAACAAAGATGTTTAATTAAAATGGAGGTCAGGGAGTGTTCAGAGCTGAATTCTCACATTCTCAAAACTGCTTGCTAAGCTTTGTCCATATTCTTAAGGCCCGGCTGGCTGACATTTGGGCCAGTTTTAAACTGGTCCTACTCTAGTTTAGCTTGTCATGGTGAAACACTGGGAAGACGACTTCAGTGGTGAAACAGACACACATTGTACACTTGAATCACGCATTTTACACACAAACGTGTAGACGCCACATACACATCATGTATGTGCGAAGATATTCACATTTTTTTCAGGAGAGCCACCCAGGTAAGTGTCAAATTCTTGTGGTATTCACTCCCATTCTTACGCCGCTCTCACCTGTCGCTCGTTTGGTCTCCTTGGAGATTAACACAAACACCTCTTTTCTCAACACTGCTGTTCTGGGTGTAGCACAGACACCTGTGCCTGCAGAAATACATAAATACATGACTGTATTGTAACTGGGAGAACTCAAGCCACCTCACCATCTACACAAAGTGAGTCCTGCACGCTGTTTATTGTGTGGTTCATTCACTCGCAGGCCTTGTTAAATCCTACATGGCTCTGCATATCTTCTCCCCCGCACAAATGTGGAATATGGAAAGCTTACATTGTCTCCTCTCAAAAACAGTTTAATGCAATAATACAAAATGTCTGCTTGAAAATGTTCCCACGGACCTCAGAGGAGGAAAAGAGCCTGGATGGTTTAAAGCTTTTTCCATTCCCGCCGACTGGCGTGGCATGAAAAGGAGAAATGGAATATCCGCCAGCTTTGTAGCTAGCTGGCACCCGTAAGCAGCAGTTTATAGAGGAAGAGGTGTTTTTGTCAATCTTAAGACAAGTTTATTGTCTCTTTCTTTTTCTCTCTTTCGTTATTTGAATGTGATGGAACCTATTTCGTGTGGATTCGCGTCCACTTATCATACAGTGCCCTTTCTGAATGCCACTCTTGTTTAACCCTAACCCTTCTCTGCTTGTCCCTCTTTAAAGGTGAGGCTAGTGCGCTCCAACCCCCCCAGTTCACAGTTCAAAGCCTCTTTCGACGCCTCCTACCAGGTTTACAAACTCTACCAGATGGCCATTCACCACGACCCACCAGACAAGCCAACTGAGAGCCAGGTCAGGGGTCAACCTGCTCAGTGGGCCCAGCGAAGGGAGGGTGGGAGAGGATAAAGAATTTGCTTTCGATATCCAAGCACCATGACCAGCGCTTAGATTGGGTTGATTTTATTTATAATACATCCTTTGGATTTTAAAATGGTGACCAATGATGAGAGTGAATTAACTTGCCTTTAACAGTAAAACTTGCTTTTGAGTTGAAAACTCAGTGACCACTGCTAAGAGTAAATGATTAAATTCAGACATTTCTTTGGATTGACAGAAAGCAGACTAGTGACCACCTTGTCAGGAGCGCCTTGTTAGCATTGGTCAAACTCGCTGACCACCTGGTGTCTGGAGCTTGGCTAAAAGTACGGCACATTTTCACAGCGTGACTGAAGTCCCTCACTAGTGGTCTGTGTAATCAGGCAAGGAGGATGATACAGACACATCATGGGTTTTTGTGAATGAGAATGGAGGCCGTTACACTTTGAGCATATAGCAAGTGCTCTTATCCAGGGACTTACAGGTGATTTTAGGGTTATAGGCCATGCTCAATGGCAGTCTGTTTGGGTATTTGGACAAGCAGCCTTTCAGTTACTGGCCAACGCTCTCACTGCCTGAATCTCTGCTGCCCCAGAGGAAATGTAAATAGGTTGGAACTGGGTGAGATGAAAAGGTCAAGATAACTCACATTTAATTTCAATGGAGAAGGAGTGATTAGAAAATGTAATTGTGTGGAGATATGAAAGGGTCTAAGTGAATAAGGTGTTAGGATTAGGCATGTGCGTGCGTGTGCGCGTGCGTGTGTGCGCGTGCGTGCGTGCGTGTGTGCGCGCATGTGCGCATGCAAGTAAGCTCCCTTACGTGTGTGGTTGTGTTATTCTGGGGTTAATAAACAGTTTTTTACCGGTCCCCCCAGGAAATGGGCTGTGTTTAGGGTAAAACATAAAATGGGGTTAGATTTGGTTTGAGCGATAGAGGTTTGGTGCGGTTTAGCCATAAAGGTTTTGTTATTGTGGTTAGGGGAAAGGCTAGAATCAGGGGACAGGGAAAACGGGGAAATGACGGTTCTCGTCTCCTCAAGGATAGAAAACTGAACGTGTGTGTGTGTTCATGCGTGGAAATGAGGGAAAACATTTCCCCCCACGCTGAAGAGTGCAGGTGCTCTAGTCTGTCAGGGTTGGTATTCTCTGGCTTGTGTTTTAAATGACACCAAATCTCCTAGTTACTGCACTCCTTTTTAGCAGGGCCAATAGGCTCTGGAGGGAATAGTGGCATTTTGGATGCGGTCTCTTGCTGTTTGGATACGAGGGCAGCCAGTAATTGTGTTGCTCTGTCGCCCATCCTTCCTGCTGGCCCGTCATCACCCAGCACTTAAATTAAATCTCTGCTGCTAGTTTTTATTCCAACCGGTCACAGCTAACATACTGCACATTTTTCTGCTCTAGAGCTTAAGGTACTGTGTCGGTGTTAGTTGGTTGTTTTTGTCCCGTGGTGGCTATAGACACGTGAGAGGATGGTCTCCGCTTTGTTGGTAGCACAAGACATCTTCTCTTAGGCTGGGTCATTATGCTGTACTCAGCCTGATGTTTGTCTTTATAAATACCCCAGCGCTTCAGGCTATTTTCTCTTCTCACATCTGCGGGCATACGAGGGTGAATGTGAGTATGTAGCTTATTTCTCTGTTTTGAATGTTAATGTACATGGACTGTGGATTCCAAAGTTTCCTTTTTGTTGGCCTTTGAAGTGGCTTGGGGTTCGATGCACTAGCCTCATCTTCAGCTTCCCTGGACCCCTAATTTCCAAGACAAGAACCACCGTTGGACTCCCAAAATCCTTTGTTTTGTTTGTTCATTGTATTTTTTGGATTTGCATGACTGATCTCAGAACCAAGCATCACCCAAAACATTTTTTTGGACTAGGAGTCTAAATTGCTTTAGTATAACCTGCTTGTGAGGTTGGTGTAAAACCTCTCCCTTTGTTTTGGGGTGTTGCTCATTGTCCCTCCAAACCATTACCACTTCTCAATTTCCTGTTCTTTCACATCTGCCTTCGCCCAGTCCACCCTCCGATCCACCCCTCTACTGTCCCAACTGACCTCATCGTCGTCCATTTCTGCTCACACCATCCTTCTCTCTACTCCTCCCTCTCCACTCCTCCCTCCCTTCTCACTCCCCATCCTGAAGGTGAGGCTAGTGCCCGTCAATGATGACAACCCTCAGTTCGCAGCGACCTATGAACAGTCGGCGGCGCTGTATGCGCGCTACCAGATGGCCGTTCATGGCGACGCCCCCTCAGAGTGTAACGAGAGCGAGGTACGGTGGCAGTTTCGCCCTCACGCCCGTTGTAAGCTAATGCACCACCACATAATGCTCCCATAATGCACTGTGCTGTACACCACCACCCTTCCAAATACTGCTCCTTCAAATACACGGCACTGTCAGTAGAAGGGTTGAAGACATTTCTGTTAGCAGTTAACTTGAAGTAAATATGAATATGCATGAAATGGCTTTACAAATTATTCCTTAAACGTGAACGCTCATGAAATACATTTTTACCCAGTTCAGCTGCTAGACTTTTTAAAATATATTTAGAGATTTCTGCCTTGGCATTTCCACGTGTTCACCGCAATGTCCTTGATTCCCCGTGACCGCCTAAGATGTGGACACGGCTAGTCACCTGCCTGTCTGTTTGCATAGTAATGTGTTAGTCTAACAGTTGGACCACTCTGCAGGCCATTGTATGAGCGCGTTCCATTGTGTTTTGACAGTGATTTATCATTGAGTCAACTCAAACCATTAACTCGGTGTGACTGCGCACTATGATGTCATTATGTGTGAACTCAATCCATTCAGGGCTATGATGTCGTTGCGGGGTGTGTGTTAGGCTGCGTCTCAAATGTGATCTTAGTTCCTTTAATAGTGCACTGCTTTTGCCAGAGCAATAGGGCCCATTATACATGCTCTGTTTGAAAGTAGTGCTCTATATTGGGAATATCGTTTTTATTGGGACTGCACAGAGGATTGGGGAAGTCACACACACTTCCATGGAAACCCCCAGGTTATTAATCACTTGATTTCAGTCTAATGTACAGGAAATTATTGGCATGATACCCCCGATCAACAACAATGAATAGACCAGTTCTTATGAGCCCGTGAATCAGACCAGGAATCGAGCCAGTGCGGATAGTGTACTTTCCCTCTAGCACTAATAAAGCATCCACTATCTATTATAAGAAAATGTTTCATGTCTATGGTGTTTGGGTGTGTGTACATGGTTGTGCATGAGCTAATGTGCATTTTTGTTATTTAGCATACCGTTTTATCCAGAAACAATTAGTACTCACCTTCATGGTTAGGTAGCATTTAACCATGTTGCATATGGATTTGCAGTCTTATGTACATCATTAGCACCAATGCAAAGTTACCATTGTATTTTACAAATTATTACAGAATGCACAGTTACACGATCATGCTGGACAGTTAGATGTCATAAAAATAACCTAGACAGCTAGCTTATTCCTTACAGTGTATACTTTGACGAATATCTTCAAAGTGTGAATTCAAACATAAACCAGTTGTAGTCCCTCATGACTACTGCTGTTAATTTCATTTTCTGACATCTTGCTCGGAAATACTCCATGAATTTACATTTTTAAAATTAGCGTGTAAATATCTAACCTGCTACGTTTGCCTTTCAAATGAATACTGAATGACTTAACACATAACTGCCTAGCTTGCTTACATACAGCTGAATCACCATATTGACCCTCAAGTAAACAAATTGGGAAATGGCCTCGCTGTTAAGGGGCTATCAAGAAATGTTATGCAGTCATCATAGCCGCCAAGATAACCAGGCGATTAAACGTGTCTATCAAGCCTAGCCAGGAAGTTAGAGCAGCAAACAAGTTACAAGTTGCCAGATTGTTAACAACAGTACAAGTACCCACAGAACACAAATAAAACTGACCTTTGCTTTCAGAAAGATAGCAATTTGCTTATTTAATGTTAAGAGTTGCCCTGAGTAGTCTACCTGAGCCAGGAAAAGAAACACTTGATATGCTGTGTGCCTAAAAGCACAGAAGGCATGAGATATTTAGCACTTTCCTGAAATCTTATCTAAGGTGGATAGGGATTTTATTTAATAACCACCTGTGACAAGGTAGGGTGGTCATGTGCACATTATGTCATTTTGGTTAAGTGTGGGTGAAGGCTTTGAAGATTATATTAAATATATACCCACCAGAAGTATGTGGTGTGATGTAGTAACCTGTCAGAGCTTCACATCGCTCTGTAAAACAACGCTCCATACTCTGCTCTACCCTGAGAGTCCAGTAGGTGCCAGCAGCCGAGCTGGCTAGCTAACATGTCAGAAATAGGTACATTGTATTTGAAAGTTGACTTCCAGTGATATAGGGAATTCCAAAGCCGGTAAACTCAATGATCCAGCGGGCAGGAGATGGGGTCAACACAACACCACAGTTAATGGCAAACTTTAGCATGCTCAAACATGTTTCAAATATATACAAAAACATTTTTTAAATATATTTTGGGCTTATTATATTTTATTGCCTGAAAACAGTGTGCGATTTGTTTTTCTGTCCTGCAAGTTGGATCCGACAAATTATTTTCACCTCTCTTGAGTGATCAGGACCATATTGTGCCTAGAACTAATTTACATGTTTTACTACAATGCTTTGTTACTTTAGTGGGTAAAAACCTCCTACTGCCTACCTTTTAACTAGGCTAAGTGAGACAACCATGCACGGGATATAGCAAATGAGCATAAAGGGTTGTGAAAATACAAGTGATTAGTGATGCCCATTTAATATTTTTCAGCCCTTTTCTGTCACACCTAAACTACAGCATACTAGAAAAGGTTCATTCACAGCTTAATTGAGACAGACTGCAGGCTAGTGAATTAGTGAACTGCTACCCCGGAAATAAAGTACAATCTTGGAGTGTCGAGCAATAAACTTAGTGTGTTTTTACCCCCTAACCATAAATCACCTGCAGTTGAAATGGTTGCTATAAACCAGGGGCGTTTTCTGTTTCTGGAAGGCCATATAAACTGGTCGAAAATAGCAGGCATTTGGGGAAGAGAGGTGGAGGTGGAAGAGAGGCCTTGTTGTCAGGATGCGGCCTCAGGATATTCTGTCTACACTCCAAATGGCCCCCTAATATGATAGAGCTCTGGTCAGAAGTAGAATACTACATGTGGGATAGGGTGCCATTCATGACGCTACCTTTCTCACTCGATCCTGTGAGAGCCCTTTGTCCCCGAGGGCCCTAAAAACCTGCCCCTGGCCTACCTAGCTAGCTACCTGCCAACGACGCTTCGAGAGTTTCCCAGTTTTCCACCTTGTAAAAATGAGCAAATTAATGAATAATAAAAAGCTGTCCAGTTCTGTCTGAGGCGGCGGATTCTTTCCCGGTGTCATAACTAGACAAGGACTAAAAATAACGACGTTGTGCGCAAATGTTTGCTTTCAGACCAAATTTTTTTTTTTTTTACTGCCGTGTTGGGCACACTAGAACCTTCCAAAGACAGCAAGGGGAGGTGCGGTCCACAGCTGTAACATCAGCATTTTGCATTGCCAGATTTGATGATTGATTGTTGTTTTTCTGGGAGGAAGGTGGGATTAGGTTACCAGGTTTTGCCAGCTTGAGTTATTGATGGTGGTATATATTGGGCTATTGGCAAATGTAAGGGTGTGTAGAATACTGTACTATCCAGCTTTGATGACTTGCCCTGTTTCTCCACCATACTAGTGAAAAACACTATTTCCCAATCCTAGTAGGGAATTAAGCAGCCCTAGTTCAGACTGGTGGCTTTCAAATGAATAGACATTTGTTTTATGTACAGGCTTATTGTAGGGCTTTTGAGGAGGGGTTCATGACAGGGAAAGTATCATGGTTTATAGTTTGTCTGGTGTATGTACAATATTCCTGGATTGAGCCAAACAATAGTCCATTGTTCTAGATGGTGTAGTTGGCCAGGGGTAATGGCTTGGGGAGGTTGGGACTAAACCATTTGGGGTAACTTGAGCCTCCCCGGGGGCCCACTCGGACAGATGTGCACGAGCACCCCTCGACAGCCCGGTCCCTCTGCCTTGGCTGGCACTCACCATTCTGCTTGACCTCACCCACCCTGCCCTGATTAGTAAATTCCAACCTTTCATATTTGACCCTGTGTACATGTTAGTTTAGACACGCTCACTCCAACCCCCCCGTGTGTTCCTTTCATGCTGTTATTGGGCCACTGTACTGTGCTTCTAGAGCCAGATCCAAATGTAATCCTCGAAATATGCTGGAAACATGTCATTGGCACTGCTCATGCATATCCGGCCCTCAAGAAATGCAAGCCCCATAGGGTAGTGGTGTTTAAACCTGGCCCTCGAAGACCGTTCCAGACCATTTTTTCAGTCCAATCTATTCAGGGACTTATTTAAGACCTGGGACATGAGGTGGGTGCACTTAATGATCAGGGAGATCAGAAGGCTAAGTCCCTGGGAAGAGGGTTGACATTGAAAAATGGAGTAGATCTGACTTCGAGGGCCAGATTTGAATGCCACTGCCACAGGGAATACCACTGCAGGTACCGGGGCGGACTAGGACCAGATATCGGCCCTGATGGCAAAAAGGTTTCCTTTGGGTGTCCCATTATTTACCTAATAATGCCTGTTATGCAAAAAACTGAGGCTGGTCCTTTTGGACTATGACAGATGATTTGTGTGCCTTCACCAAAAAGCCAGGGGAAGAGATGACAGGAACCTCTCAATATATGTCACCTTCCATAAACTGAGCCCATATTTCCCTTTCTTCTTCATCCCTACCAGCCCATCCCCTTTCCTCACCTCCCTGAAGCTTCTCTCCCCCAGCCTGCACTTTCCAGGCAAAGTTATTGAGCAATGGAAAGTAAAGTGCATCGTTAAAGGTGCTGACGGCTGATTAGGGTTCCTGGTGACCTGCCATGGCCGGCGCTGCGTGGGGGACGTCGGGTCATGTTGGTGTTTGCCGAGGTGTTTGTTAATCCATGGCAGTTTTATAAAGGGGCATGTCCTGGAAAACTGTAGGCCAGCACTGTTTTCTGAACCAGCAGGTAGGAGGTACATGTCCGTCTGTGCATTCAAATGCTTTTGTCTTTCCGTCTAACTTAATCAGAATAAAACTCCGCACACGGAGCATGTCTGGAATACTAATACTGTGTGTTTTTGAGGGCATGTTTCCTCCCATAGTGGGAACAAAGGCTCTCTTTTTTTCCCTTCTTTTTTTAACTCTCACACCAAAGCGTGTTGTCCGCTGAAACACACTATCCATTACCCAGGCTAAACACACGCACACTTGCCATTATCCAGACATTCAGTGAATCGTAGCTGGTCTTTGCCGTTGTGCTGAGCCGTGACTGTGGCACATGTGGCATTGATTCGCAGCTAAACGGATCCTGTTCAAATAGTATTTACTCCTGAGGGCAGACCGTAGTACCCTAGGCACGTCATCCAGGCTAATGGTTCGCTGTGGACCGAGAAATGGATGGTGAAAGACCATGTAGATTTAAAAAGGACTTAATTTAGAGAAAGGCAAAGCCATGTCAAATTATTATTTGACAGTAATTCAAATAATAGATTGCAACCCACTTTACAGAAAAATAATTCAAATGGGGGAAAAAGGGAAACATACTAGTTGGCAAATGCTTTTCAGAGAGGAGCGATGGTCTGTTAAATGTTGTGTTGCATTGCTGCATCACTTTCTATTAGCACAACTCTTTTGAAGCTTCAAACTTCCTCCAAGGTCAGATGTCAAGCCACTTTGTTTTCTCCCAGGCACACATTTTTCACCCACTTTATAAAGATCCAGAAAGATCTGTTTTCCCCTCCCCCTTCAAAGTACAATGACGTGGTCTTTCACTTTGAATCCCCATGGATAAAATAGTGAGGATTCCTGAAAATATGTGCAGTGAGCCAGGAGCGGGACGTCTGGGGTGCTTTATGCCACACATTACGGGGTGGGCAACAGCTCTGACAAATGAGGAGGCTGCGTGAGCTCGCTGATGAGGAGGAGCTTAGTGGACATTAAACTCCATCGAGACTATTGCTGTGCGTGCGTGTGTACGTGTATGCGTGTGTGTCTGTGTCCGTGATGGCTTCTTGCCTCCCTAATAGTATACAGATGAGTGTTTATTATAGGCGAGGGAGAGATAGTTGTGTGGAAGAAGTGATGGACTGCATGTGTGAGGGCGAGGAGGACCAGCACTGTACAGGAGGTGTAGTCCTGACCCCTTGGGATCTGAAACGCACACCTGCTTCGCTGTGTTTTACTGTAAAACACACAGCAAGGACTGGTAGTGGGAATGCAAGTCAGCGTGCTAATGCGCCCTTTTGTCTGCTTGTACCATTTCTTTGTTGGCCTGTGCCGTTACATGCAATTCGGTGGTGTGCGTTCTGTGTGTGTGTGTGTGTGTGTGTGTCTGTTCGTACACAGCCTGCTGTACATTGTTTGTGGACAGACCTGGGTCAGAGCTGCCAGGCTCCAGGAGAGCCGGCGAAGTGGCCGAGCGGACATGAATTGAAAAACGCTCGGCCCTCTGGGTACGATTACTGAGCAGTCCCCTGCTGATGTGTGCCTAGAAAGGAGGGCGGGTGTTGCCGGCTTTGCCAAACCTGACTTTTACAGTTTCTCTGCTACTGTTTATGTTGATCGTGTGTCTCTGTTGTTGTCTCTGTCTTTTCCCCTGTCTGTCTCTCTGTCCTCTCTCATGCTTTTTTCCATTGAATCTTCAAATTCGATAATTTGACAGAAGATCAACGCTACAAGGTTGGGCAGCAGTGTGTTTTTCTCCTTTAACTGGCAAACCTTGTCTGAGATATTTCTGCCACAAAGCAACTCAACGTTCTATAGTGCCGATGAATGGTGTCCCGTTTATAAAGAAGTTCAGTCTGTTTGGGACTGCCAGTAAATTGGTAAATTATCTGCCGATTCATTGCCTCCGCAATCCCATGATGATATTTAGAATGTCACTTTCAGATTGACCTGTTACCGATGTGCGCGTGTGCATCTTCAGTCCGAAACTTCTTCCTGCGGCCATGGAGGACGAGGGAGAGATTAGGAGCAGCATGATAAGTTGTATGGTATTTTGTTGCTGCTGTTTGAATGAGTAATTCCCTCCATTTCCCATCTCTCCTGGTGTGGAGCTGAGGGTTTTAGAGGCTGCGTGCGGTTCTGATTGTAGTATTTAGCACCACAGGGAGCACTGTTCCTGATACTTTTATAGATCGCAACCAGGTGTCTGCGCGCGTGCGTGCGTGCGGCTTTGTGCGATGGTTCTGATTGTGGTAGACCACTGGGGGCAGAACACATCCAATCTGCACAAAGTTGACATTTAATTGGACACCATAACAAACCTGGATCTACAGTTATAGATTTCCATATGCAGGTGTCTTGATGTGGTGATGATAGTCTAGTGTCTCTGTGAGACAGAGTGACAGTGTTGGTCCTCAGAGTTCTATACTGCCGTGCAACCATCTCTCTTCCACACAGACCCTGAGCGAGCAGGACTCTTTTTTTTTTAAGCGGAGTCGGAGTTCTGTTCAGCCTCTTTCCTTTCGACCGGTGAATTGGGTAATCCCCCATGCATTGACACACCCTGACTGTGTGTTCTAGGGACAACAAGCCTGAGGGTCGGAGGTGAAATGTCAACATACTTTTAAATAAAATTTGATTAGTTGTTCGTGTTATACTCACCCTGCTGTTTAAAAATAAATCATGATGTCCAGTTTTTGATTATGGCCTATCCTCATTGCAGCGATGCATTAGGTTTGACCGAGTCAAACGTGTAGAGACGAGTCCTCCGTCTGTCATCTCGCCAGCCTGTTGTGCTAACTTATACTGCCTTCGCAAGGCCTGCTGGGTACTGCTGATGTGCCCTGACCAGGGCTGGCTGCAATGGTACAGCTGGACTGTTAGGCAGTGACTTACACCCTATTAAAATGTGGAAAGTTCTAGGCCTGGCCTACACCTTTTCCTCTCTGCCTGTCACTGTTGATGTACTGTGCTGGTGACACTAATGCTCTGTGCCTCAGAGCGGGGCCATACTCTGGCAGAGAGGGATGGCTCTGACATGCCGCGCCTGCCATTTCATCCCCACCACAGTCTGGGAACAGGCCTACACAGAGACTGACTCTCTCATGGAAGGTTTCTCTCCTGAGCCAGAACTGTCCCTCCCAGTGAACCATCGACATTCATCACTCACTCGGCTTGGCTGTGTTCCTCTATATGTGCTTTATACTTAAGTCTCAAATCTTAGCCTGAACCTCAACCGAAAAAATAGTTTTCTATCGTTGTGGGGACCAGAAATCTGGGTTCACTATCCTTCATTTGAATACCATCTGCACCTTATTAGAACCCTGACTTTAGCCCCGAACCTAAAAAAGACATTAAAGTGAGGACCAGAAAAATGTCCTCACCAGTAATCAGTTACCGTGGGTTACTGTACTTTGGACATTTACTTTTCACTAGTGTAGTAATACATGCGCACACGCGTGCACACACGTAGGAACACACACACACACACACACAGACAAGACAGTCTGCTGAGCGCATGGATGCAGATCACACAGACGCGCGCACACACACACAGACTAGACATTCGGCTGGACACATTGTTTTTTCATTCCTCTTCTCTCTTGACTCTGTGTAACTCCTGGGACAGAGGCCAATTGGGGTGTGTGTGTAAAACACAAACAATGCTATGCACGTGTGTGTGCGTGTGTGCGTGCGTGCGTGCGTGCGTGCGTGCCGGTGGGTCGTGTGTGTGTTAGTTGTCTTCTGGCTGACTCTTTGGACCAGTGGTTTGAGGCTCCAGGCCCAGTTCCCCCACACAGTTCCCTAGTGGCCCTCTCTGGGGTTGTCGACAGGAGGAATGACACCGCTGGCCCTTTGGTGTCACCGAGACAAAGCGAGTCAACGACAAATCAAAAAGGGAATGAGAGGGGCGGGAGCTTAATATGACTGGCAACCTTAACATGTAACAAGTTTTTTGAATTATCCCTGAAGTTTCCCGCAGCAAATCTTCCTCTGACTTAAAAATGGTATAAGCTTTGTCGATATTCATAGCGGCAGATTGCAAAGCGTTTGGAGCATAAGCATTATCCGCAAGGTTGCTTGTTCAAATCCCCGTGCCGATAAAGTGTAAATAAAAACTGTTGCTCTAGCACTTAACCCTAATTGCTTCTGTAAGTGTCTCTGCATAAGGGAGTCTGCAAATAACAGAAGTGTAAAATCTATTTGCTGGGTCAAAACTCCAGTATTATTTTCTTCGTAACTTGTTTGCCATCTTTTTACATTGGGGGACAATTAATGCACTTTAATTTCCATTACTGATCATAACTCGGGCTGTCAATT
Source organism: Esox masquinongy (assembly GCA_016801175.1). Taxonomy (NCBI): domain Eukaryota; kingdom Metazoa; phylum Chordata; class Actinopteri; order Esociformes; family Esocidae; genus Esox; species Esox masquinongy. The sequence goes on from JACXGI010000612.1 coordinate 113,100, forward strand.
AGACATCAGTGAAATCAACTGGCGTTAGCAGCTAGGAAATTGTTCAGCCAATTTGGCTTTGGTGAATTCCTAGAAAGAAATAAACAAAGAGACGGAACGAAGATAGAGAGAGAGACCTAGTGATGTCCACAGCCATTTAGTTAATATCCTTTGACCAAGCAGCACACATACATTCTTTATTTTTTGGCGCTGTTTCATTATTTCACAACCCCCTCCGCTGTATCAGTTATGTCTGTCCAGAATCTGTCTCCGGTATTTACACCGATCAGCCATAACATTATGACCACTGGCAGGTGAAGTGATTAACACTGATAATCTCTTTATCATGGCACCTGTCAGTGGGTGGGATATAATAGGCATCATGTGAACATTCTGTCCTCAAAGTTGATGTGTTAGAAGCAGGAAAAATGGGCAAGTGTATGGATCTGAGCACTTTGACTAGGGCCAAATTGTGATGGCTAGATGACTGGGTCAGAGCGTCTCCAAAACTGCAGCCATTGTGGGGTGTTCCCGGTCTGCAGTGGTCGGTACCTATCAAAAGTGGTCCAAGGAAGGAAAAGCGGTTAACCGGCGACAGGGTCATGGGCGGCCAAGGCTCATTGATGCACGTGGGGAGTGAAGGCTGGCCCGTGTGGTCCGATCCAACAGACGAGCTATTGTATGTCAGATTCGCTGCAAAAGTTAATGCTGGTACTGATAGAAAGGTGTCAGAACACACAGTGCATCGCAGTTTGTTGCATATGGGGTTGCGTAGCCGCAGACCAGTCAGGGTGCCCATGAGGAACACAACAAGTTCAAGGTGTTGACTTGGCTCCCAAATTCCCCAGATCTCAATCCAATTGAGCGTCTTTGGGATGGGCTGGACAAACAGGTTCGATCCATGGAGGCCCCACCTCGCAACTTACAGGACTTAAAGGATCTGCTGCTAACGTCTTGTTGCTAGATACCACAGGAGACCTTCAGAGGTCTAGTGGAGGCCATGCCTCGACGGGTCAGGGCTGTTTTGGCAGCAAATGGGGACCTACACAATATTAGGCAGGTGGTCATAATGTTATGGCTGTTCGGTGTATGTTTCACTTTATTCTACAACCACTCGCTCTCCTCCCGCAAAGACAGTAAAAACCCCATGGACATAATTGTTACATGAGCAAACGGGAGAAATTGTATTTCCTTGTGACACAGAAAACGTATTGGACTCTGTGTGCGTGTGTGAGCAAACTCAATGTACACAGGAAATTACAAAAGGTCTAGGCCAATGTTTTATTGGAAAAGTCTAATGGATCAGAGTCCTCATGTGTCAGAGCCCCTGGTCATTGAGCCCTCATGTGCACCGAAATCATTTCAAATAGATGGGGGGTTAGAGTCTTGCATGGCTTGCGTCCATAAATTGCGTGCAGAGTTTGCAGTATAGTTAATACAGGAAATGCAGTTTTACACTGTGACCTCTCATTGTCAGTCCAGGTTATGCTGTATTAGTTTATATCATTTGACTTAAATACCCCATTTTGGTTCTTTTTTTTGTGATCAAATGTTTATATTGTATACTCGATCATCATACAAATCACAATTGCATCATTATAGCACGCCCATTATTGAAATATCAATGGAACTTATTCTGGTTCTTAATGTCACTATACCAAGCTCGTATCAAATTCATAATACTTGTTTCCATTTGGAAACATAATACAAGGTTTCTACCTCTTAATGTCATACTGAATCTACTCCAGATTTGATATACCACCCCTTAACAAGCTCAAGATTGGACTTGTCTCACCATAAGTGATAGCAATGGAAGAAATATTTTAATTATAAAACTACGAGGTAAGTGAACCTCAAACCTAACAGTTTCTTTTTCTTTCTTTCCTGCTGTTGCTGCCTTCCCACGTTCCTGCCCCAGTTCCGGAGGTTCTTGTGTGACTCACCACTCGAGGTACGTACAGGGTCATTCCACAAATGTTTATGTATGCCTGCATCCAGAAAGATTGTGCGCATCAAGTTTTCATATGAAATTAATGTATTTCTGTTCTATTAGAACAGTGAGGGAGTATGTGTGATTTGTGTAAACCGAGAAGGGCCTGATGAGACGTCCCCCAATCTGAAAATATCTGGGTCCGTATGATGCAAATCTGTCATCCCTAGCACCAACACGTTTCAATCATTATTTTTTGCCGGAATGTCTCTTACTGAGTGAGTGAGTGACTGACTGACTGACTACCCCTTGTTAAATAGCGTAATGGTTAGAGAAGCGGACCTGTGAACTATAGGTCCCGAGTTCATATCTCCTCGCAGGCGAAGCGATGTACGCATTATGAATTATTCTGTATAGATGCAAACTTCGCTGACTAAAACCATTAGTACTTACCTTATAGTAAGCCTGAAATAAAACAGTTTACGGTTATATTTCGACTGTTTCTAGTGGATTTTCGAAGTACGCATCCGTGCATGCGTTTTGGGTCAGGATAGAAAAACACATTTGCTGGCTTAACATACAGTAGTTACGTTATAGTAAGCCTTAACTGAAACCGTTTACGGTTATATTGCGACAGTTTCTGGCATGGAAAAATTCATCTTCAGTCTCGCTAGCAATTGCTCAATTCTTATGATTATTCCTAGGAAGTTAGTAGATACTAGTAAGCCTATTACTGGCTAATAAGCTGTTAAAATGGCCACTGGCAAAAGCAATACAGTTCATAGACGCTATGGTGGAGGTAAACTTAATAAGAAACGTTAGTCAGTGTAACTGTATTAATGTCATTAACGAATGGCCAATTAACTATTAAAGCGGCCAGTGGCAAAAGAGGATTTGTTCAGGATATACAGATGCCGGGTGTCAGTATAGACAAGAGGCTATACTGACAGCTGGCAAATGTATAGCTCCGTGGTGTAGTGGTTAACGACACAGCCTTTCACGTGGGCGACCCGGGTTCGAATGGGAACACTTTCTATTGCGGACCGGCTGAACTAGGCTTGCCTGGTTTCTTGTTTTCTATTGTTAGTATTAATTCTTTCAGGTCTAATAGAGGTTACGTACATTACCACACACAGCGAACACACCACCTTTTCCAGCACTTTCACCAGAAATTATTTTGAAGAGGTTGAGGTACAGCAGTAGCTAGCCTTGAATATGAATTTATGCTTTCCAGTTATAAAATCCTTACCTAGCAGTTAACATGTGGTCTGTACAAACACACACATACACACACACTCGCAGTCTCTTCATCCTTGTACTTCCTCTACAACGGTCCTCCAGCAGGATTCAGGAAGTGGGTATTGTTTCATATGAGAGGGCTTTTTGGCTTTTCGGAGGGAGGCGGGGTTGTCCAGATTGTGCTCTGTATGAGACCACACTGAACACAAGGCCTCCTGCCTTCTAACTGGACTCTGAGACAGGCTGGTGTATGTCTGGAGTGTGTGAGTGAGTGCGTGCGTGCGTGCGCATGCGCGCAAGTACAGGGAATCTCTTGGGTGTCATTGTGAAGAAAAACCAGCAGCTGGTCTCTGGTCAAGGGAATAAGCACCGGGGAAGGTTGTTTTTGTTTATACAGATTTGGACACATCGCTGGTTATGCTAAATTCCAACCATGTTCATTGATTAAGGTAACCCAGTGTAACCAATCACTTAAAAAAAAATAACTTTAAAACAATTTATGCAAGTAAAAATATTTCCAATTGCTAATGCACTAAATTTAACATCACATAAAATGGCCAAAATTAGTAACAGGTGTACCAAAACTGGTGCAAATCATTAGAAAATAATTTGAATCTAACTTCATTAGCGTTATTTTAGCAGCAGGATATTATGCTGGCAGCACTCAGATTTTCTTTATCACAATAAAAGCCGTCACTGAAATTTATACGGCAATATAGTTAACAATAGTCTGTAAAAAAGAACAGACACAAACAATATTGGAACAGACATTAAACATAAAATGTACAGACTAGATTGCTAACTATATTGCCTTATATATTTCAATGATGCTTTTATTTTGAAAAAGAAAATCTGAGTTAGCGCTGCTAGCATAATATCCTGCTGCTAGAAGAACGGTAATGAAGCCTCGAATGGCCTTCACTAGCTGTCACTTGTTCCTTGGAAACTGTCTCCCTCCTGGGCTTTTCACGTGTGACAAAGTCAAGAGTTTACAGGGAATGGTGCTACAAACATCTAGTTAGCAGCAGTCCTGTGGGCAAAAACGGCTTGATGAGGTCAAAAGAGAATGGCCACAATCGTGCAAGCTAAAAGAGGACAGCTCTTGGATCCTTGCCACTGACGGGCTATTTCAGCAGACTGCTACACTAGGTCCCACTTCTCAGAAAAAAAAACCCCTAGAATTCACTGGAATGGTCGAGCGGTCACCAACACTGGTCAGTTGGGAAATGGAAAAATATTCTAGTGTAGCATGCTTGAGTAGCCTAAGCTGTCTTCAGACCTCGATTACATAGAGCATCTTTGAGATGACATTGAACGGGTAGTTATTTTTATGGGTGATGCCATCATCTCGGCATGAACCAACATCCCTGTGGAAGCTTTCCAACATATTGAAGAGTCCATGCCCAGAAGAATTTTGTCTGTTCTGGATAGAAAGGGGGTTTCTGACAACTCTAGATGGATGTATCTAATACACTGGTTACTGAGGGACTCTTGGCGTCTGACTGCTTAGAAGTGTTGCGACATTGTCCTGCTGCCGGGTGAAATGCCGTCTAATTTTGAGGTGTTTGGTTGAGCCAACGGGATGTTTCTGTACACTTCACAATTCATACTACTGCCACAAGTTACATCATCAATAAAGAAAAGTGAGCCTGTTGCATTTTTTTTCTCCACGCTGTGCTTTGGCCATCATTCTGACACGTTAATACAACCCTGTTTCCAAAAAAAGTTGCCTAAATGACCTGTTGCCAATTAACCTATTTTGTGAGATGTTCCACCAGGTTTTTTTTTTCTTTTGCATTACGCAATTGTTGCCCCTGTCCCAGCTTTATTTGAAACTTGGCATCAAATTCAAAGTGGGCATATATTTTTCACGAAACAATAATCAGTTTCAAGATTTGATATGTTATCTTTGTACTATTTTCTAATGGATATATTGTTTAAATGATTTGCATATCATTGCTTTCTGTTTTTCTTTTACATTTTACATAGAGTCCCAACTGTCTCGTGTGAATAGTAGCTTTTTCCAGAAATGTTTTTTTATTTATTTTTTAAGCCGTCCAGTTTTTGAGGCTAACTAGTGTTTTCGAACCTTGCTGTCCAGCCTCTGTAATTCGACTGGTGACGTCTATCTGCAAATGGTAGTGGCCAACATCCACGCCTACCTAAAGATTGTTCCTGATCTGTTGGAGAGTTCTTTGTTGTTCATAGTCCACATCCTTATGGGTTGTGCTGACTACACACTGCTGGCCAAAACAAATGATTACCCTACCTCAAGATTTATTCGCAAAATACCACCTTCACATACACAAAGTCTCTGATATTGTGAATAATCATGACTCTTCTTTTTCTTTTCTTTTTTGTCTAGTTGTTTGCTTGTTTTTGTGTTTATTGCATCGTCCTACAATTAAAGAGCCTTCGTGCCGAAACAAATTTAGGATAATTAGCATCGGCTGTGGTCTGCTCCCTCGCTCACGCACACGTCTGGACAGCCCGGTGCGAGCGGGCCTTCCCAAACTGCACCCTAATCCCAGTGTACCCCCTCAACACGAGCGTTTGGGGCCCTGGTCTAAAGGAGTGCACTACATAGGGAATAGGGTGCTGAATTGGGACATGGCGACTCAGGGCGTCACGGTTCACAGAGCCGGACCGCCGTTTGAGTGTTCCCCCAAGTCCAATCTCTGTTACTCACGAAACCTGCCGTTTATTTATGCAGTGAGCTGCGTTTCCTTGGGTGACTCCATTGCCGGTGTGGTACAGGTGTAACCGTCTTTGCCCATCTGGTCCCCCGTCTGCC
>JACXGI010000613.1:0-31716 GCA_016801175.1 Esox masquinongy
GTTTCACAATCCTCTCCAGGGTGCGGTTATCCCTATTGCTTGTACACTTTTTTCTACCACATCTTTTCCTTCCCTTCACCTCTCTATTAATGTGCTTGGACACAGAGCTCTGTGAACAGCCAGCCTCTTTAGCAATGACCTTTTGTGTCTTGCCCTCCTTGTGCAAGGTGTCAATGGTCATCTTTTGGACAGCTGTCAATCAGCAGTCTTCCCATGATTGTGTAGTCTACAGAACTAGACTGAGAGACCATTTAAAGGCCTTTGCAGGTGTTTTGAGTTAATTAGCTGATTAGAGTGTGGCACCAGGTGTCTTCAATATTGAACCTTTTCACAATATTCTAATTTTCTGAGATACTGAATTTGGGGTTTTCATTAATTGTCAGTTATAATCATCAAAATTAAAAGGAATAAACACTTATATATCAATATATCAGTCTGAGTGGAATGAATGTATACATTATACAGGTTTTACTTTTTGAATGAAATTACTGAAATAAATCAACTTTTTGATGATATTCTAATTATATGACCAGCACCTGTACATACCTTGGCACACACACACTCACACACACACTTCTCTGTCTTGCTGTGATGCATTATCAAATACTTGAATCTTTCCAATCGTAACATCTTTTCAGACATAGCCTTAAAGATGAATTTGTAACCCAAGAGAAAAAACATATTTTCAACTGATTGACCATCATTTTTTAAATCACCAATCCGTACTGTCTGTATACTCATCTCAGTAGAGATACCATTGTCCCGACAATCAATTCTGAACTTGATTCCTGAAGTCTGCTGCAACTGACAGTCCCAGACCAGATGGCCCACTGATTCTGTTTCAGTTTTACATCTGCACAGTGTTGTTTAACTCCTCATATATTGAGCATTTTTGTTGTTGCAAGAATTGTATATAGTAGGTTAAACTGGAAGGACTGGATTGAAGCATCAAAAGTTGTTTTGTATATAATTCTATACACCTGATGCCATGGAACCGGGACATCAAGAATTTTATTCCCAACTATCCTGAATTCCACGTGGTGTAGCAGTCAAACCTTTTGCCCTTTCATGGAAAAGTTATTATGGTTTATACTGGTACGTTTTAGCCATGTGGAACTCAACTCATATTTGTTGTATAAATATGCCCATTTTGCTTTGTCTGGTTTATTATTCCAAATAAACTCAAATGTTTTTTCACATGACTACATTTAAGCTAAGTACTACACTAAAGAAATGAGGACAGTTGGTCATATTTTCAATGCTTATCATGTTGAATCTAGCAGCAAGATTGTCCCATGAATTTGTTTGTTTTTGAAAGCATGGAATCTCACGTTGTCTTAACCTTATAATGTTGAACTCAGAGTAAAACCAGGATGTACAGGAAACCAGCTGTGATTTGTTGAATCAACTTAGCTGATATTAAAATAAATAAATAAATTCCTTAGCATGAACCACATAATTTTTAAGGAACATTGTATATGGAAACGATTACATCACAATACCAGTCTGCCATCGTTAATGTACCCATTTGGATGGCCAGTCAAATTGCCATTGTTAGAGGTACCAAGCCCGTTCCATTCATTGTATTAACTAAATAATATCTGTTGCTTTTCATGTCTGTTGCTATGGGTACAGACACAGGTTGTGTAAGACAATGGGTAGGCTAAACATTGTGACATGAGCCAGTAATTTGACCATTTTCCTACATGTTAGAAAAAACTTAGATTGCATGAAATCTTAGACTGCTTTTTCTGCTATTCAAATTGGAAATCAAAACAGGAATAAGATCTATTAATCTAAAAATATAGCTTTGTCGTAGTTTAAAAAAAAACACTTTTAACACACAAAACTAATGTTTGAAGACCCACACTAACAGGCTTTATAAATAACTGTAAATGTATATTATATATCATACATTGATGACCCAAAACATCATGACCACCTGCCTAATATGCTGTTGGTCCTCTGCGTGCTGCCAAACAGCGCCGACCCGCCGGGACATGGACTCCACTAGACCCCTGAAGGTGTTCTGTGGTATCTGGCACCAAGACATTAGCAGCAGATCCTTCAAGTCCTGTAAGTTGTGAGGTGGAGCCGCCGTGGATTGGACTTGTTGGTCCAGCACATCCCACAGATGCTCCATCGGATTGAGATTTGGGGAATTTGGAGGCCAGGGCAACACCTTGAACTCTTGTTCCTCAAACCATTCCCAAACAATGTGTGCAGTGTGGCAGGGCACCTTATCCAGCTGAAAGAGGCCACTGCCATCAGGGAATACCACTGCCATGAAGGGGTGTACCTGGTATGCAGCAATTTTTAGTTGGGGGCACATTTCAAATTGCCATCCATATGAATGCCTGGACCCAGGGATTCCCAGCAGAACACTGGCTTGTTGTCTTCCCACAGTGCATCCTGATACCATCACTTCCGCAGGTACATGGCCATCCATGTGATGTAGAAGAAAACAGGACTCATTGGACCAGACAATCTTCTTCTACTGTTCTGAGGTCCAGTTCTGGCACTCACATGCCCATTGTAGGTGCTTTTGATGGTGGACAGGGGTCATTATGGGCACTCTGACTGGTCTGTGGCTACGCAGCCCCATACACAGTAGGGTGCATTGCATTGTGTGTTATGACACATTCCTCCTGTAACATTCATCTGGCCATAACATTTGTCCCTTAAAGTCACTCAGGTCTCTGCTCCTGCCCATTTCTCCTGCATCCAACACGTTGACTATGAGAACTGATTGGTCACTCGCCATGTAATCTACCTAGACCTTGACGTGTCCTTTTTAGGGCATGATCAACATTACTCGCTTCACCTGTGAGTGGTCATAATGTTTTGGGTCATCAGCGTATGTACACAATATATTGTTTCAGTCATTTGTATGCTTTATAGGATGGGAAAAGTGGGGAAAGACATAGAAGGGAGTTCTTGGGAAAAGACCAGTGCGCTTGACTTGAAACCATGCTGCAGCAATACAGAGTCAGCGGCTTTCACCGCTGGACCACCTAGCTACTTATTCCTAACGTTTATAAACAACTGAAGTTTTTTGTACATACTTTACTGTACATATTTATTTGTTTTTGTTGTACTTTGTTTTTCTCCCCTCCTACTTTTATAATATCTAAGTAGCGATATATAAGTAGCGATTATGGACTTACCCCATTGTAACAACTCCATAGCGGGTTTGGGAAAGACAAAGATCTAGATTCATCTGTGGTGCCTTTGTGATATAAGGTTATACATGATTAATTTTGTAGAGCATAAACCTGCCAAAGCGAGTCACTTCATTGATATTTGTGGAAAATGACAGAGTGTTGTCTCGGATCATGTCAAGGTTCTTCACACTTTCTGAGTCAACTGTGATGGAGAGGTCTTGGAGCAGAAGAAGAGTAGCTCTAATTTGTCAAGGTTGAGCTTGTGGTGTAGGAAGACATGCAGGTAGAGATGTCTGCTAGGTACGCAGAAATAAGGTATAAAGTGTTCACCCCTTGGACTTTTCCTCATTTTGTGTTACAGTGAAAATCAGAATGAATTATGAAATCAAAATGCATTTATTTAGGAGTTCTGAAAAGTATAAAAAGTATTGATCAGTGCCAAAGTGTCTTAATTAATTACATATATCAAACAGAATATACATGATTGCCACAAGTATTCACCCCTTTAGTTAAAATTGCACAGGCGTACACATCTAGACACAGCAATTTTTTTTGCCAATTAATCTTTTCTGCTCAAGCTCCATCAAGTTGGCTTGGTACCTTTGGTGAACAGCAAATCTGAATTTTCAACATATTCTTAATAGGCTTGAGGTTTGAACTTTTGACTGGGCCTCTCAAGGACATTCACAAAGTTGTTCCAGAGTTACTCAAGCGTTGTCTTGTCTGTGTGCTTTGGGTTGTTGTCGTGCTAGAAGATGAATTTGAGTCTGAGGTCCATGTCCGCTCTGGATCTAGTGTTCTTCAAGGACCTCTGTATTTTGCTCTTGTTTTCTTTTGTTCTTCTTTCAATCCTGACCAGTCTCCCAGTCCCTGCCACTGAAACATCCCCATAGCATGACTCTGCCACCTCCATGCTTCACAGTAGAGATCATGTCCTCAGGATGATGTGCTGTGTTAGGCTTCCACCAAACATATTGCTAAGTGTTGAGGCCAAAGAACTATTTTTTGGTGTTATTTGACCATAGAATCTTCTTCCACTTGGTCTCAGAGTCTCCCACTTGCTTTGGAAACTCTAGTTATGTTTTTCAACAATGGCTCTCTTTTTGCCACTCTCCTATAAAGCCCACTTTTGTAAAAAAAAAAACCCTGGGCTATTGTTCCAGTAGGCACAGTGTCTCCCAGCTCATCCATGGAAGACTGTAACTCCTTTAGAGTTGCCATAGGCCTCTTGGTGGCCTCCCTTCTTGTCCGAATCCTCTGTTTCTGAGGACGGTCTGTTCTAGACAGATTCATAGCTGTGCCATATTCTCTCCATTCCTTGATAGGGGACTTTACTGTGCTCCGGGGGATATTCAGTAGCCTCCCACCATCGCCTGATCCCGCTAGCTTACATTTAAAAGCTACACAGATATCAGCCTGGTTGGGCTGAGTAGGCTTAAGTTTGTAGGCAGTTAGCGTTTAACCAGGCCAATCAGCGCACATTCATGAATTATGGGTATGGTCTAGGTGATGAGGAGTACTAATTCTTTTCATTTGATGTTTACCTTTTTTCAAATATTTTCTTGGTACTCGGTAAGGTGTCTTTGATGTGCAAATGCTTTTTTTCAGCTGATCTGAGAGGCCTAACAGTGCAGTATGGGTTGAGCATGTCACTAATGTAATCAGGTGCTAGACCATGTAGTGCCTTAAAAGTGATAAGTAGAATTTCAAAATCTACTCTGAAATTCACCGGTAACCAATGTAGAGCTGCCAACACTGGGGTTATATAAGACCTTGATTTAGTCTATGTACGAAGTCTAGCAGCTGAATTCTGTACAACTTGAAGTTTACCTAGGGACTTATTTTTGAGGAATGTAAACAAAGCATTACAGTAGTCTAGGCAAGATGAAATGAAAGCATGTATAAGTTTAAATGGGATGTGATTTCTAAAAGGTCTGCTAAAACAATTGGAGTAAAAGAGTTAAATAAGTTCAGACAGGGGTAAGGAACTTCAGAAAAATACCAAGCCTTCGCATCCTTAATTGCCTTATTGTAAGATAATAGCAGCTCCTTCATAAAGATGTAATAGACATGTAGTTTAGTTTTCCATTTTCGTTCTGCTTTTCTACATGTCTTCTTAATGTTTCGTATGTTCTCATCTAACCAAGGGTAAAGTTTTGTTTCAGGCCTTGACCTAGATCTAAAAGGAGCAATTTCATCAAGAGTGCTTTGACATAGTATGTTGAATCTATTTAGTGATACATCAGTACTACATGTGGCATATAGGTTTTCACTATGACTAGGAAAAATAGCTGAAAATTTTGACGCTGTCTGTGAATTGATGATGCAAGAGCAAATATTATGATTTTCCCTTTTGGGGGAAAACAGTAAGCAGGACATAAAAAACAATACTTTAATGCCCAGGATTTTTTTTACATCATATGCCTGATAGATACTTTAGAAGAACCATATTCTAGATTTGCTTTGAATGTTCCTTTGTCTTTATCCTGTGGATTCTGTTAGGAATAGTACAAACCAACAATGGAACCTACTAGACACAGGTGTACTTAGCCTGAAATCAAGTGAAACACCTTACATTACTGTCACAGTTGAGGGAGGCAGGACACAAAGCGCAGAGCGAGGATATCATCCTTTTAATGTAACCACACTATCGTAAACAACAAAAGGATAGGCACAACCAAGAACTGAGGCAATCATCACAAACAATGACCAACAAACTAAAGATCCAAAAGGGCAAGTTAAATAGGGTCCCCAATTAGAGACAAACGGGTGCAGCTGCCTCTAATTGGGGAGAACAGAAAACAGTAACGCAGAGATGCCAAGAGGCACCTTAGCGGTCAGGTCCTGACTGTGGCCCCTAGGCACATAGAGTTGCCTAGAGGCCCCCAGCCCGGACCTGACGATTTCACAAAGTTAGACTCTATTCAACTAATTGCATGACTTCTAAAGAAAGCTGGTTGCACCACAGCTAATTCAGGTGTGTCATAGTAATGGGGGTGAATAATTATGCAATTTTCTGTTTTAGATTTCTAATTATTAACAAAATAAACTTAACAAAAATTGCAGATTTTATTTTTCACTCAATGTTGTGGACTTTTATTGCAAAGAATAAATGATACAAATCAATACCTAATCCCAATGTACAACACCCTTTCCAAAATAGTTGTTATGCTGCGTAAAATGCAAATAAAAACAGAATGCAATGATGTGCAAATCATTTATTTCTGTTTTTAATTGAAAATAGTACAAAGACATCATATCAAATGTTGAAACTGAGAAATGTTATTGTTTTTGGAAAAATACATGCCCATTTTGAATTTGATGCCAGCAACGCATTTAAAGTTGGGGCAGGGGCCCAAGCAAGGCCTTCTCTGAAAATACGTTGTCTGGATGGCAGCATATCCAAAACCTGTATATATTGTTCATCATTAATGGTACCTTCACAGATGTGCAAGTCACCCATGCCATGTGCACTAATGCACCCCCAAACCATCGTGGATGCGTGGATGGGTTTTGAACTGTGCGCTTATAAGAAGCCGGATGATCCCTCTCCTCTTTAGTCTGGAGGACGTGGCGTCCATTATTCCCAGAAATAATTTCTAATTTTGATTTGTCAGACCACAGGACAGTTTTTCGCTTCGCCTCAGTCCATCTTAAATGAGCTCGGGCCCAGAGAAGACGGTGGTAGTTCTGGATCTTGTTTATGTATGGTTTCTTCTTTGCATGGTAGAGTTTTAACTTGCATTTGTGGATGCAGCGACATACTGTGTTCACAGACAATGGTTTTCGGAAGTGTTCCTGAGCCCATGCAGTGATTTCCACTACAGAATCGTGTCTGTTTTTAATGCAGTACAAAATCTTCTTCCGCAAGGACAAAAATGCTTTTAAAATGATTTTGGGCAAAATACAAAAAGAATGCCTTTAAACTGTACAGTTGATCAGTGATTGATCAATTGATAATCATACAACATAATTTAATGCTTTTGCAGCAAAATTGTTTATCAATAATATGATTGGTTACCGAAGTGCTGTTTCTTACCGAACCCTACAGCTTGCATCCAAGTCATTATCCAGTTAACATGGTGCCTGTAAAAACTGAAGGAGTGGGCAGCAGTCAGCGCATCCATACACTGGATACTATAGGAAGTAACTTATCAACATCATTGATGAACCACCAATAGATCACCCTTTCTCAATTTGAGCAGTTTGTCTGATAAAGAGTTAAAGCAGGCCTTTAGCAGATGATGAACTTAAAATCAAGTTACGTTTTAATATGACAATTTCAGTGATTTTACTGTTGATCAGATTGACGTAATTATAATGGCCCTTTTGGCTCAGGTAGAAACATCATGAGTAGCATGTCTCTCTGCAAGCCTGTCCTGAGGTCCTTCCGCAGTACACAAGCAACAACTCTCCGGCAACCTATAAAACAAAAATCTGCAATAAAAGCACAGCCGGGCTTTTTCTTCTAGCCCTCTAGGTGAACATGTTCAGGGGGAAAATAAATCACCATTTAATGAGCCAACTGAGCAACCTAAGTCTGTTAATCTTGGCTGCTTTATTAAGACGGAGATTAGTACAGACACACATTCCCATCATAAGTGGATGGAGTGTCGACTGTCCATAGTCGACTGTCTTCTGTGTTTGTAAATACTAAGCTATTCTTGCCTGCTTCTATCTGAGGGTGCACCATAATTAAAATCTATACCCCACTCTGTCATTTCTTTAATTCCAGCTTTGAACGTTTTTTTTTTTGCTTTCTAAGTTGATGGGATAACAATAGATGAGATTCAAGGTTTCTTTTAAACAGATCTACAGTCCAACTAGCATGAATGATTCAGAAATATTTCTGAGGTTTCTGTGGCAACCACAAGCTTTTGTCTTCTGTTTTCAGACATCAGGGCCCATTCTTGTTGGAATGGTGACCTCATGAGTACTGCATTTCCATTAATTTGTATGGGAAGAGAGGTGCTGGATTAACAAAGCAGAGTAATGCAGAGTTTAGAGCACGGCTGTTTTTGGCACTTTAATACTCAGGTGTTTACTCGCACTATTTGGAATCCAGTGAGTTCATAGATCTGATATCTGATTTTGCACTACCATTCGTAGTATTGTGCTCTGTGTTTGTCATGGTTTTGGCCAAATATGCACAGAGCACATTGACCCGCTTACACTCTCTCTCAAGGTCTCAAATCCTTAATTCAAAGTTGAGTATTTTAGATGATACTTTATTTTACATACATCTTCAATTTATATCAGTACGAAATTGATTGTGATTAATAAACATATTTACATTGCTACAAGTCTGTGCACACTGAAACAATCCTAATGACTTCAATATGTTGGATGTTGATTTATTGTCTGTCTGTCTGTCAGGTGAGTGGGCTGTCCAAGGGTGACAATGACTGCCAACAAAAGTTCCAAGTCTGCACCCCGAGCAGGAGGGGCTAATGTGCCCCGGGATATCCCTGACAGGTCAGTGACATCATCGGCCTGTATGCCAGGAGGAGGGGGAGGGAGTAGATGGAGCGAGTGCAGGGGTTGGCGGTCAAAACTCACTATGATGTCAGTTACAACCAGTGCAGATCCTTTATTGCCTCAATCAGTATTTCTTGAGGAAATAAAGTTTTTTTTGTATGTCTGTAGGATCCCTTGATGTGCATAAGTTGGGTAATACACAGCATACAGTTGGGGACATTTCTGACCAACCCATGAGTGTTAGTATTACTGTATTATTAATTAGGATGTGCAGCATTATTCTGTCCAGTTTTACAGGGAAGCTGAAATAGAGCAAGGACTTTGTGTTTTTATAAGCCATCTACATTCTGGAATAGAATGTAGATGGCTTTAACTATAAACTCCCGTTTAACTATAAACTCTTTCTGGTCTGAGCTATGGTTTGTTTGAGTAACCATGTTGAATGATGACATCTTCCTTGTGGAACAGTGAAACAAACAGGGCTCATATTTAAAGTGCCAGTGGTAAACTGTCTTTCTATTCAACATGACTCTGCCCACAAAAACTGGCCATAAAATTAAGATTTTCAATGTACAGGAACTTGCATCAACTAACATGGAATGCTTACACCAGACTTACAGGGGGTCACAGCTGCAAAGCTTCACTATCTAGTACTTTGTCATGTGCACTCTGTCAATAGGTTGGTTTACCAAATGCTACATGCTCAGCCATAACAAAGCAGGTAGTGGGTGTGGTGTTTTAATTTGAAATCTCATGTGTTACATTTACTGTACATTATTTAGCTGACACATATCCAGAGCGAGTTAGTGAGTGCATATATTTTAATATTGGCCTCTTGTGGGACTTTTACCTACTTTTACCTAATGCTGCAATTGCTGTGGTCTATCAGTTGAGCTACACAGAATTTGAACCTAACCTAGAGAGTTGTTAATTTTGACCAAGTGTTAAAATGCCATCACCTGTGAGATTCAATTGTAACATTGACAGACTTCGTGCTGAGTAATTGGTTTTTGGTGACATCTGTAGCGTTATTACAAAATGTTATTAATTCCAGCCAAGCCTACAGAATAGGGTTATTGCACTATTTAATAAATCCTAGCCTAGCCTATAGAATAACATTATTACAAAATATTTTCTCATAGATGCGTGACAGGCACAAATGTTTTTTATGAAGTGCGGACACATTTGATTGATTAATGATCCCGTTCCAAACAGATGAAAACTCATTTGCACAGAAAATAATAACACTCCATAGCTCTGTTACCATCAGCGCTACACAGTTTCTAATGTTTCTATTATTTTGTACTTACAGAGCAGAAATTGTTACAGTGAAACAATGATTTTAGACATGAAACTGTCATTTATGTCTAAAGAGAGCTGCACTGAATGCTTGCCCTTAAACTCTTGCAAGTTCTTTTTCGCACAAAAGGAAAGCGTCAAGTGCAGAGCTCTCCAGTATGGATAGCTGCATTAGGGTTGGGGTCTGTGGGGGTGTTCTGGTGGTCAGGACTTCGCCAGTATAAACAAGCCAGGCTCTGGCGCTGGACAGCTTCAGCTGGGGCGGCCACACATGTACCAAGCTTGTTGCCAGTGTCGACCTGAGCCAGGGCACATAAACCACTGGCCACTTCCTGTTCTGTTAATATATCAGGCCAGTACAGGAGGCTTCCAGTAACCTAGATAAATAGATAGACGTTCAAAAAGAAATGAAAGCGAAGCCATTAACATCCCCGCCATTTCATTTTGAAATTCTCCCTCAAGACCAGTTCTTTTTTCCTCCCATAAATCTGTTTCATTTGATTTACTTACCATTTTATAGATTTACATCGCGCTTTCCAGTGACTTCATATATTTGCTCACTGATTATCTTTTCTATTAAAAGAATGGCCGATCAAAGCCCTCCAGCACTCCCCCCAGATCTTGTGAGAAATTGTCTTCTCAGCATTCTTTCCTGTCATATTTTTTCTTCAAATTCCTGTCTCGGATAGAGAAACTTGGGAGGGTTAATACTCTATAGTCATTTTATGACCCCTATAGTCATTTTGGCCAAGGTGTGCAAAAGGGGGTATATTTTAACGTTCCCTGTTAGTGTTATTGTATGGCTGATTGAATTTAAATTTGGTTATTATGGTCTGATGGGTGGATAGGGGGTATTTGAATTGATATATTACACAGAGTATGTTGGTTTTTGACATACTTCGCCAATGATATTATAGTGAGTTATACAACAGGGCTGTTTTGACTCAGCATGTTATGGCTGTTTGTATGTAAAACAAGAACCAGATTAAATGTATTGTTTGGAGCATTTCTTTAGATATGTACTGTTCAGTTTCATTCAAAGGCTGTTAGGAAGAATGTTTTACCAGCACACGCTTATTACCGAACATAGCTCTAATTAATTATTATGGCAAATCTAAACATCTGTAGATTATTTACAGAACTGATCAACGGGCTAAAACCTTGAACATTTCGGTCAATAAAAGACTTCCCTTGTATTCCAAATGTTATCCTTATTTGGTCTTAATCCATTTGATTTTCTTTGACTCCATACTACATGTGTTTCCATTTTAGACACTGGATAATTGGATTTTTAAAACTTCGTTTGGACTTTTACCACAGTCAATTGGAAAGTGACCTTGCAAGCACTGTTCAGTAATGAGGTGATGAATGAGTGGTTTGGATCCAGGACACTGGTCATTATGTCTACCTCCTAAGTGGCATCCACTTCCTTAAGTAGTGCACTACTTTTGACCAGAGCATAAGGCTGTTGTGGAAATATCCCAGTGTATAGAAATAGAAATAGGGAATAGAATGCCATTAGTACTGGGTTTAATTACAGTAGCCTTGAGTCCAACCCCCAGTTCCAAACCTAGCACGTGGGACCAGTTTCACCCCACACCACGTCATTCTGATAAACCCAGCAGTTTTAATCTGTGAAAAAAGTTTGATAATCCCTCAGACCTAGTATGTTAGGGCTCTGGTTCACTAAGGGTGTTTTTTATTATTATTGCATATCTTTACCTACAGTAACTTGCTACTTCTTTCACTCCCTTGTGCAGTAATATAATGTCTAAACCTTTCCTACTTTACAAACAAACTGTAAGGGCCTAATTATATGTTTTGTTCTATCAACACGATTTGAGCCCATAATGCTTGTTTAGCATTTAAAATATACAATTTTGATTGTTAGAGGTGACAGGTCATTTGGACATATCAGTTTGTCAGGAGGAGTTAGGTTACTTGCATAATGCATAATGAAATCAAGCCTGATGACTAAGATTGTATAGATTGATCTGGAAGTTACCCAGATGAATGCGTGCCAGGGATAGTGGTGTGTTACTGCTCTGCTTTCTGGAGTACAATGCTTACAGGCAAATAGATACCTATCAAACCCATACACAGGCTTCCTTACATTAGATTGATGTTAGGGATGAGTAGTGGCCTGGAGGTATTTGGGCTGCGGGGTAGGATAACACTAATCCTACCGTGGCTCAACATAAAATTTGCCTTTGTTAGCTAGCTACACTTATACACACACAGAAATGTACTTTCTAATCTCATGGTGCGGGAAGCAGTAGACAACTTATTGGGGCAATATACACAAAATCTATGTAAAGCTGAAACACATTAACGTAGAATGGGTGGAGTCTGAAATCCTGGGCTGGGCCTACAGGTGTTCAGGTGCTGTGAAGCTTTTTCTCCAGTCCCCACCCTCACAGGAAAGACAAAGCCCAGAGGTGTGAAGAGATCTGTCCCAACCTGCACCCCTGGATCACAATGCTTGCCTCCTCCTCCCTCCTCCCAGCTCAGTTCACACTTGTTATTCTTACCATCGCTAGCTGTGACATCAGATCCCCACCACTGCTTTAGGTTTCGCAAGCCTGTCAGCGGCCAAGTCCAGACAAAGTTCCCAAAGACTTGTGAGAGGGGTAGAAATGGAAGAGTCAGAGATGAGTGAAAACGAGATTCAGATGGGTGTCTCTCTCTGTGAAAAGCCCGAATGAGGTCAGCGTCAGAGTGTTTTATTTACATTACTCAGCAGTAAGCGGCAGTAACAATCGTGTAGTGTTAGCGTCGGTGTGAGGTGAACAATGGGCCAGGGTGTGTTTAGCCAGGGACTGGCCAGGCAGCGTTGACTCTGTGGGGCTGTTAGCTGTTTGCATTAGGAAACCCAGACTCGTCTCCCAGGACTAGTACGGTACGCTGCTGCTTAAGGTAAGAGCCACAATCTAGTCTGTCTCTCAGTATGGTGATAAATTCCCATGGCTTTTCGTGTGGGGTGTAGATACATTCTACCCAAACTATTTTAATTTTGTGGAAATTTCCACACATAGACTTGCCTGTTGATCTGTATTTACCTTGGCATTGAATCAGAATCCCATGCTGCCAAATTTATGTCACAATACTGTGTATAATTTCCATTGGTTATTTTACATGAGTGGTCAAAGTTTTCATGTTGCCTATCATCTTAAAAATATATTAAGGTTTTTTCTTTCTTCTCCAAAGAGTGTATTTCTTTCTCTCTTGCTCTGTAAGCTTGAACTACTATGATTAATCATCTACTGGCAAGCTGAACACACCTGAGGCAACTACTGGTATTTAACACATAGTTTTTCTCAATGTGTTGTCAGCAAGGTTGAAAGGAATTCACAGCCACTCTCGGTGCCAGACCTTCAAGCGGTTTAATGAGCTGAATGATTTTTCTGCTATTTGTGAAACAATAAAGCAATATTGTCAGGAATGGTACCAAGACGTTTCTGACTGGCGCCTCTATTCACTCCTATCTCCTTCCAGGTGCCAGTCTGTTTCCCCACCTCCCATTCTCTCTGCCACACAGGGGCGGTGCCACGCTCCGCTCAGCGACAGTGAGGACAACGGGCAGCACGTCAGGTACATTAAAACCGACGGACGATTCCTGGGCCGAGCCGGCTGGAGCAGCAAGACCGCTAGCCTCTGCAGTGGAGCCTCTCTCTCCTCCGAGTTACTGTCCCAGAGCCGTCTTACCAAGTCCAAGAGCATTGGTTGTCTTGACAATAAGCTCTCCATCTACAAGCCCTCGGGTGGCGCTCAGGTGGGTCAGGAGGAGCACAAGGAGAACCAGAAACAGGAGACTATTCCTGGGGATGGACTGAGTGCTGGGCCCCTAAGCTGGAGCACCCTCTCTCTGGCCCCTTCGTCCAACCACAGCCACAAGCGCACCCTCTCTCTCAGCCGCCCGGTGTCGGGGACGTCCTCTGTTGCCATACGCAAGAAGATCTCAGAATGGGAGTGCAGGAGGGTGGCTCTACCTAGGATGAGCCTGTGTCTGGAAAAGAGGCCTGTAGGCGAGCGTGTGGGCAGCAGCGAGGGCTGTCCCAGCCTCCTCTCCTCACCCTGCAGTGAGAAGACCTTTGACCTCCAGGGCATCCGGAGGATGAGTACGGCCTTCTCTGAATGCTCCTACCCAGAGACTGAGGAAGAGGAGGCAGTCTCAGACAGGGAGGGCCTTGGCCGCTTTCAGAAGAGGCCAGGAAAGACGGACTCCTCTGCGTTATTCTTGCGTTCCCTGTCTGCCAGGAAGGAAACGTCTGCTGTCCTTAATCGGATACAAAAGATTGAACAGGTGCTGAAGGAGAGCCCTAGCCAGCCCCCACGGTATCTTAGCAACTGCTATGCACCAGACAAAATGAGACAGAAGTCTTTCACAGTCGGGGGGATTGAGGGCTTGGACAGTGCATGTACCAGTAAACGCAGCAGTATCTGTTCTGTGGCCACGGAACCAGACACACTGGCTCCATCTGACAAGCTCTCCAGACTCAGACATAGGTTCAGTGTGAGCTCAACTCGGTCAGAGACCGAAAGCCCAGAACCCCCTGGTCCACAGACCTCAGGGGGCACTCCGGTCAACCCCCTGCCCAAACCCAAACGCACCTTTGAGTATGACGCCAACCGCAACCGCAAGGGCACGTCGCCGAGCAACGGACTACCTCCTGGCAGTGCCTCTGAAGAGTCACCTCCACCTCTTCCCACCACCCCCGCACCAAACCTGATGAGAAGCCTGATGAAAGACGGCAGCTCCTCCAAGAGCCTCCAGGACAGGTAAGAAGACAGATGATGCAACCTGACTGAATTGTGTTTGTCGGTCAGTCTAAGGTTTAGCATTCTCAGGTATTAAGAACAGACTCTCTCTCTTTCACGGAGTTAGCCATGTCGATCAAACAACATGATGACAGTAAATGCTGACCTATGCTGTGTCACAGCAAAACATAGATTTTGGAGGCTGCGCTAAAAATAAAGAACCAGTGAATTTCTTTAATTCCCTTTCAAGAGTTCCAAGGTCATTTATTTGTCTTGGATTTGGAAGTGTCTCTAACAGGTGGTGGGAAGGATCAGCAACTAGGCATCTGTTTTGGCATCTGTGTTCTTGTGCAGTCAATGATTGTGTTGCATGTCTGGTTGAGACTGTGGTCTGGTAGTAGAACAACTTCATCTACTGCCTAGTGATGCTGATAACTGAATTGTTTCGGGTCTGTCTGTTCCACCGTATCTGTCTGTTCCACCGGGTCTGTCTGTTCCACTGGGTCTCTCTGTTCCACCGTGTCTGTCTGTTCCACCTTGTCTGTCTGTTTCACCGGGTCTGTCTGTTCCACCTGTCTGTTCCACATATATTCAGCCTGTGGACAGTGGACATCACAAGGTTCACAGTACGCATCCTCTTCCTTTCAGGTTATTTTGCTATGGAGCTGTGTCGCACAGGCAGCTATTAGCCTGTTATGGGTTTCTGGAACACTTGAAATTGTTTATTGCTGTAGTTCTTTATCCCTCCTTTAAAATGCCTTCAGAGCACAACTATTTTAGGGCCAATGAGGGAAGGGCCTTGTCAGATCCTCTTGATGAGGAGGAGATGTTTTAATGTCCCTGTACTGAAGTCAGTGTTTAACATTCCTGTGGCAGAGGCAGTTTGAAGAGCAATGAGCCGTCAATGAAACAGGGCGGCAGGATAGTAGGTGTGATCTCACTGAGCTAATGGAGAGAAACTGCCCCTGTGTTAAGTGATCAGAGCACACGAACGCACACACGCACGCACACACGCTCTGTGCAGTTTATAGTACCAACGTACACAGTGCACAGAACTCCCGAAAATGTTTGCACATGTTTGGGTTGGTGGTAAATAAACAGGAAATGACTTTGTGATTGGAGCACATGTTTCTGTCAACATAGTTAGACTAGTGCTGCTCTGAAATAGTGGTCAAGCGCCTCTCTCTCTCTCTGTCTCTCTGTCTCTCTCTCTGTCTCTCTCTGTCTCTCTCTCTGTCTCTCTAATCGGCAGCTTCATAGAAAGAAAGCTGTTGAGGGATGAGGCCTATTTGGGTCTCTTTGTAACATTCTATGTGTCTTTCATCCTCTCAGGCGGTCCTTGTTGATTGTAATCGTCCAGTAGAGCATGCCAGGGTGGAACAAGCCAGACCCTCTATCCTGCAGCTCCTCTGTTTCTAACCCTAACCCTAACACCATGAATGATTAAAGAGCTTTTTCCTTTCCCTTATTCCTCTATTCCCCCTAAATGTCCTCCCTCCCTCTCTCCCCTCACTGTCCTCCCACTTTCTCCCCATCACTGTCCTCCCTCCCTCCCTCTCTCCCCTCACTGTCCTCCCTCTCCCCCCTCTCACTGTCCACCCTCCCGCTCTCCCCTCATTGTCCTCCCTCTCTCCCCCTCACTGTCCTCCCTCTCTCCTCTCATTGTCCTCCCTCTCTCCCCCTCACCATCCTCCCTCTCCCCTCTCATTTTCCTCCCTCTCTCCCCTCACTGTCCTCCCTCCCTGTCTCCCCTCACTGTCCTCCCTCCCTGTCTCCCCTCACTGTCCTCCCTCCCTCTCTCCCCCTCATTGTCGTCCCTCTCTCCTGCCCACTGTGAACAGTTCTTTTCTGGATTTCTCTTCTCTCTAGGGAGTCGTGTGAGTTGCAGGATGCTGTCAGCCTGCCGTCCCCATCCCCGTCCTCGCCCTCAGAGAATGGCACTGTTTCCACGGAGACCCGCAGCAGCAGCCGGCCTAGCTCTAAAAGCACTTTAGAGGAGAACGCCTATGAGGACATAGTGGGTAAGGAGAGTGCCGTGGAGACCTATGAAAATCCTGACTAACCTGGGCTATTTAATGGTGCACTGAAATTCAATGAATAACCAGAACAGAATCTGAGTGGATGCAGTATACCTGCAGTTTATACAAATCAAATTAGTGGCTCATGCAAGCAGTCTTTCCAAAACGCTTTTACACCACTGACATGTTTAGAGGGCTTAATGGACATCCACCATTTAAACATAGTCTTTACTTGGACTTTCCACTTCATTGGCCAATTACACAGTTGGCCATGTGATCACAACTCCAACCATATAACTGGTCCTTGTCCATTCTGTCAGCCAATTTGTTTCACTGATATTTACTGTTTCACATGGTGATGGGGTGGCTGGTGCTGCCCATTCAGGAACAGAGTTTATAATTGAACAGACACACTGATAAGACATGTCTTTCCATCTCTGTTTTACGCACTTCTACAGAGGTCTGACACCCTTATATTCTTACACTCTTAAAGTAGACTTGTCTGATGATTCTAACTGAAATCTTCTGCACCACTACGGTTTACTGTATATTTCAGTCCGAGACTCCTTCCACTGTAGTCATTTGGGTGACTTCAAAAATGGGTGTTGGACAAAACAAAGTAATCAGCAGTTGTATTATCTCAAACCATAGTTTGAAAGCCATTTACACATTTTCTAAATTGTGCTTTACCTTCTTTTTACATCTGACACAGTTTATCAGTTTCTGGGAAGAATCTGATAGTTTGGTGTTTTTTGCAACTAAGATCGGTCCATTGACAGGCGCCAGATCCAGACTACTTCTGGTGGACAAACTAGCGTCTCTAGGCGTAGCATAGTGATTGGGTTAAGTAAGGAGTTTGGGTTGCCTGGCAACAAGTAGACTGAATTGCTTTTGTTGGGACATGAAGATGTGTGCTGCTTTCACCATCAACCCCTTACTTTTATGTTATGGAAACAAGTATTTTTCCATATGAGAAGAAATCTGTGTCTCCAGACAATGATTATGTGGAAGCAAGCAACAACAGATGGGTAATAGAATGCAAGCTGGCCTTCCCCTGGTGAAAAATAATTTTACAGTCATGGTTTAAATTTATTTCTCCTTTCAATGGGAACAATTCCAGTTAGATGACTGAAACATTCTCAGGGTTTAGTATCAAATTCCATCTTTTTGTTTATTCAGCCCTGTATAGTTGTGTCAAGAAAATATTATCATTACTCACTCTTCATTAGCAGGTCATTTCTTGAGACCAAGAATGGCTTGCCGGTTTCTGAAATGGAAGATTACTCCTCGGTTGTAAAACTATAAACTCAGTCCCAGCGCTAAAGATAATTTCACACAAATCAAGTGATTGATTTCATAAAATTGGGGAATATCTGTTCTCCAACAAGCTTTTTGAATTCCTGATTAGTTTCAGTAAAATTAATAATTACGATACCATGGTATAAGCAGAACCAACTCTAATTTATTTGTGTTGACAAAGTACTTGGATAAAGTTCTTGCCATTTTTAAGAGCCAAATTCCTTTTCCAGCAGGAAATGTCTTGAAGACTGTGGCCAGTGAAAAGGCTGGTTCTCTTGAGGTGCTTCATGTGGCGGCCATGTCTGTCACGTCTCAGCCAGTTCCTCTTGGCCCCTCCACTATAAATCTCCTGTTGATGAAGCTTGAATTTGAGACCCAGTAAAAGACAGCTTTGACCAAGTAGACAGGAGTGTTGGGGGATGACTTGGTTTTAGTTGGAAATGTGAGATTGTCTTTCAGTCTATCTGTCACCATTTTGAATTTCCATAAAACCATCAAATACAAGCACATACTGTAGGTGAAATGGTGATGATAGTGGCCATATTTGTCAATTGGCCTACACTTCTTCACTACTGAGGATGACCAGTGGTTCCAGCCAGAGCATGAATCTGTGGCTGCAGGGGGACCTGGCTGACCTTCATGTGTAATCCAACAAAGAGTCCATTGTTTGCCGCCTGAACACGTTGAGTGTTGGTTCAGCAATGCGGTGAAATGCATTTTTGCTGAATGCTGATTAGTTCCAGAGAAATCCATTGGCTCTGTGTGCTGTGGGCTATCCTCCCCGTGATCCTGCTGCTCCACTCTGGAACAGGCCTGGATGGCTCTGATCACAGCATGGAACGGTGCTTTCCACCACTACTAAAAACTGTATTACAGGTCAGACGCTCCTATAGGAGAGGCATCAGTTACAGTTGGAGATTAGCCGTGGTTTTGTCGGCCATATTTCGGAGTGTTGCAGCCCACTTTGGACACTATTGGTCACACGCAGCCCTTCAGAAAGCATCAAACAACATGAAGAGATGAGCGATGTCTATACAGTAGGCTGCTGAGACTGAGTACATGAAATACATGTTATTTTCACTCTGAAATCAGTGCCTCTTATGTCTAACTGGCAATAACTGTCCCCAGGCTAATCTGGTTAAAACATGCCTTTTTTCCGGGGAAATGTTTCGCAGCTTTCTTAGTGGCTAATGAAGATCACGTTGGTCAGTGTTCCAATAGACCTTGTGTGTATTTGAGCAGAACTGTCTGGGAATGAGATTAAATTGGCAACTATCATACAAACTTTTAGAAGACCAGTTATCTGCCCCCTGTGTCATCGTCAAATCCCTGATTCATCATGGTGTTAAGGTATAAATGGTTGTTATGAGAAGATGTTTGTCATTTCATTTGCAAATCACCATACGGATTAGGTGTCCCGTCTGGTGAATCAGTTCCTGTACACAACATTGACTCAGTAGTCCTAAAAGGGATCATGTGTGCGTCATCAACTCCTGGTTATAGTCTCAGTCTCACAGTGTTATGTCAGTGGTTGTGGTGAGGTCAGTCTCTCTGCTCCCACAACCCATGGGAATCTGCCTACTCGAAGGAGGCCTGCTTTTGTCTAGTTTACTGCACGTTTCAAATACACTTATGAATTGCACAAGAATACAGCCGAACATTTCCCTGTTGTGAGTGAATTTCCATTGTAGGTTGTTGCATTCCCAAGTCGGCATCATTAGGCCACTGTGGTTCCAAGCCTCCTCTGTCTTGGTGTTGACGGATGTGTGCTTTTCACTGACGCCATGCTGTGTGGTGTATCTCAATGTTCACAACCAACTGTAACCCATTTTGGCCTAATGAATGTCCCGGTTATCACCTGTCTGAGGCTTTCCACTGTAGCAGCTGTTGGACACTGTAGACCTTCTGTCCGTATAGGGCTGTCCGATGATCATGACATTGTGTAGATAGTGTGTTCGTCCTCACCGTCTCCCTCACTCTATAAAGAGCGGACTGTGCAAACAGAGGCAGAGTCACAGCAGGGGTGTCGGAAAGGCCAGGATGAGGTGTGCCCATTCTGTGTGTGTGTGTGTTATTTGGATGTGTGTAACCACAGCAGTTGATTAGTACCCTCCAGTGCATCAGCAGCCAGTGATTCAGGTCACCATCCCAGCAGGCTGTCATTACTCAGCTCCAAGGGGTCAGTCAGTCCAGCCTGGTTATTGATTTGCTCGGCTCTAATCATGCACAGGGAACAGGGAAGAACCCAGAATGTCATTGCTGTTTGACCTGACAGAATGCTCTCTCAGATCTCGCTAATGTGATGAAAGTTGAGGGCCCGAGTAACTGGTGGTGGGTTGGATGGAGATGGTCAAACCATGTTGAACCACTCTAACACTGTCACTTCCTGTTTAAATAAAGCTTATTCCAGCGTAATTAAAGCGGCGGCCAATCAGAAAACCATTAATTAGTTACCAGGAAAATAATTACATTTTAAATATAAATATTTATAAGTGTCATATAAAACAGTTTAGTTCAGCAGAACTCTACATGTTGTTAATATGATGTAATAGTGGTTTTATATCATGGATAGGCTAATGATCTTCCTTTCCCACAGATTAACGTTGGCCTTAACGGTGTTCCTTGAGGTCATGTAATTTTTTTTTTATTGTGACAGAGAGACAGTCATGTTGAACTGAACTGTAGATTCAGGGTAGTTTATTTTGACAGAGCGTACTCATACTTGTCTTTCACTGGAAGTATTTTTCCTCATGCCTTTTGACACCATCTGGCACTGGTTTTATTTTTAGTGCAGTTCTTTTATTTTCTCATAACCTTTTTTCAGATGCAGTGAAAATCCTCTTTTCAGAGCACATCAAAACAAATTAAACTGTGTTTCTCACATGCTTCCTAAATAACAGGTGTAGACTAACAGCAAAATGCTTACCTATGTGTCATTTTCTAACATTGCAGAACTTAAAAAGTAAGAGAAAGTGATACATGCTATAAACATGATATAATACATGAGATACAAGATGTAACATAAAGATGTACATAATGATTAACGAATAACAATGAGTGACAGTAGCTTGCCTAATGGCTACATACAGGGAGGCTAATGGCTGCATACAGGGAGGCTAATGACTACGTACAGGAAGCCTAATGGCTACATACAGGGAGGCTAATGGCTGCATACAGGGAGGCTAATGGCTACATACAGGGAGGCTAATGGCTACATACAGGGAGGCTAATGGCTGCATACAGGGAGGCTAATAACTGCATACAGGGAGGCTAATGGCTACATACAGGGAGGCTAATAGCTGCAAACAGGGAGGCTAATGGCTGCATACAGGGAGGCTAATGGCTGCAAACAGGGAGGCTAATGGCTACATATAGGGAGGCTAATGGCTGCATACAGGGAGGCTAATGGCTGCATGCAGGGAGGCTAATGGCTGCATGCAGAGAGTTGACATGCTGGGTTATGAAGAAGTTGATTGTATATGTACATATAGGTCTGGGTCATGTGACTAGTCTAGATAACAGGATGAATAATGAACAGTAGCATCTACTTTTGTGATGATTGTAAAAATGTGTGTTTACGTGTATATGCATGTGAGGTGCCAGTGCACATATGTACGTGTCATGTGTGAATGAGAGTGTGCATGTGTGTCCAGTTATAGGAACATATAGTCTAGATAGCAACTGAATAATTATAAAACGTTTCATGTCTTGTTTTAAGTTTTATGGTTTCGGGGTAGAAGCTGTACAGGTTCCTGCCGGTTCTAGACACCCTGTTACAGCTGGGATAGAGAACAAAAAGTCTGAGATTTGGCTGTTGGAAATCATTGTTTTCAGGTCCCTAGTTGTCCCTTCTTATACTAACAAGCTTAATCCACGGTCTCACTGGTGTCTGTATTCTAGAGGCAGTGACCACTAGACCACCCTGGGCCACAAAACTCTGAAATGTTGAGTGAACACTACATCCCTACAGTCAGTTTCATTGAAAGGATAACAATAAAGCTCTGTGATACCTGAGGAGTACGCCCCTCCCCCCAAGCAGACAGTCTGCATGCTCTGACCGTGACTCACCAGCGGCCTAGTGTCCGGGAGTCCCGGCAGAGAGCAGTTGTTCAGGGGCCAGCGAGGCCGTCGGGGCCCTGGGCCAACAGTAACTGTTTTTAGAGACTGTACATTTGGGTAATGTAGCAGCCAGCTGACCGTGACCTTTAAC
Source organism: Esox masquinongy (assembly GCA_016801175.1). Taxonomy (NCBI): domain Eukaryota; kingdom Metazoa; phylum Chordata; class Actinopteri; order Esociformes; family Esocidae; genus Esox; species Esox masquinongy. The sequence goes on from JACXGI010000613.1 coordinate 22,227, forward strand.
CAGGCCTGTGCATGACTCATCTACTCTGAACAACACCAGAAGGAGCCTCTCTCATGCCCCCCGTATTCCTTCATAGACCCTGGCTTGCCTGTCTAGTTATCATCCTTCTCCCTGAACCTCAACTGATCCTTTTGAACAGCTGCTGGTGTTATGTTGGACTTTAATCCATATTCTTAATGTAACCATGCAGAGAAGGAGAACCCCTATGAGGATGTGGACCTGAAGAGGAGGAGTTTGGGTCGGAAGAACCACCTATTACCGGAGTGCAACCGGACCTGGAGCTCTCAGAAGCTCAACTCACCTCCACAGGTAACACAGCTGGAATGATAGATATAAGCACTGATTAATTTTTCTGTGGTGAATTGATTCCTCCAGACTGGAGTTTGAGATCTGAAATCTGAATTCCTTCAGACTGGAGTTTGAGATCTGAAATCTGAATAGGATCTTCCAATAAGCTTGTTCTTCATGTAAACTCATGTGTATGATCTCGAACCAAACCATAAACCATCGCCTCATCTTGTAAAGGATGCCTCCCAAATGGCGCCCTATTTCCAGTACAGTGCACTCATCTGGATGCTTATGAGCCCTGGTCAGAAGTAGTGCATTGTAAACAGAACTGGGTGAGCTGTAGTGATGTCCTCTTCCTCCTCCTCCTCAGCTGCCCTCCAAACCCAGTAGCCAGTCCCTGCGCCTCGCTCTTCCCTCGGACAGGAAGAGTCACCGGGCCTCCCGTCTGTCCAAGCGACACAGCCATGATGACATGCTGCTGCTGCCCCAGATGGGAGGCTCTCCCTCCCCCTGTGGCCTGCTGGACGACAGCCTGAGCAGTGCCAGCGACACCCTGGCCTCTCACAGACACAGGAGAATCCCCAAGGTACCCAAAACCACGTTCTGCAGAGTTTATTTTTTGCTTTTCTCCACATTTCCCCTCCCCTACTCCCATCCCAAACAATCTCCTATTTCTGGGAGGACCTTTTGTTCTCCTGTTGCTCTGTAACACTCATAAATACTCACTTTGGGAAATGGAGACATTCTGGAACATGCAGTGCACGACAGGAGATAATTGTGCTTCAAGTCTCAACTCTCACGGTACTTGTCCTTAAGGATTATTTTGGAATGGAGTCCTTTTGTTTAACAGTTTCTCTAACCCATGTAACCCCCCAAAATTTTTCTGGATGTACAAAAAGATTGAGAGCTAGAGAAAGAGATTGAGAGAGAGAGAGAGTGAGAGAGACAGGACACTAAGAAGGATCTGTTTTAAATCTCCTGTCACACAATCAAATGGAGCACATTTTCAACATTGCTGATTCACCAAAGGAACACACAACGTTAGTAGCCTTTCTCTACTCAAGGTCGGTCAAACACTGAGTTTTGTCTTTCTTTTCACAGATGGTCCAGAGAATCAACTCTATTTACTGCACCAAGCGAGGGAAAAAGAGGCTTAAGAAGTTGACTTTGTCCAATATCGAGACAGCATCTCTGAGAGGTACATAGAGGCTCAATCCATCCTTCCATCCATCCATCTATTTTTCCTTCCTTCCTTCCTTCCTTCCTTCCTTCCACCGTCTCCCTCCACCAGCTGGATTAGGGATTAAATATTTGTAATTTAGCCGCCCACATAGTGTCCTCTGCTTGGCATAAACATATAGTTGTAAAATTGACCCTTGACCTTCAACAAACCCTTTTTTCTTTCTCAAATCTGTTTACAGATGACAACAGCGAGAGTGAGAGTGACTCTGATGACAGGTTCAAAGGTGAGTTGTGACTGAGACCTGTGCTAGGAGCGCAACAGTGCACTTGGAGTATAAGATGTTAGTTTCTGCAAAGATAATTTTTCTCACTCACAACACACAAAACAAGCACAAGTCACAGTTTGTTTCAAACAAGACATCCACCAAGTGACTTGTTGTGAACAAAAGGACTGCAGAAATGTAACTGAAATGCAAAATGAAGAGGTAATGAATGTTATGTCGAAATGTCATAATTTAAAAATGCACTGTGTCTGACAGTGTCTTGCATTTCTCTGTAATCTGTCTTTAGGTTGTTATTTGTTGCACTGTGTGAGGATAGAGTTGTGTAAGTACAGGTGTTATCAGTGTGTGTAAACCCAGCTAATGGAAAGTTTTGGTTCCCAAAATGCTTTTGGTACAGTAGGTTAAACATAACACACTTAACTGTCATGTGTTTGGTTTTTTAAGTATTTCATTAATGTTTTTTGAAACATCCTGGGAACATCCTGGCAACATCTTGGGGAAGACCCATGAATATCTGATTATTAACCTGAACATTTTCCTTTCACACTGTAACAGCATTTTAAGAACAGCTTGACTAAATATGTTCCTAAAATGTTAGGATAATTTTTCGTAATGTTCTAAGATCCCAATGGAATATTTTTATTATGGCCTTATTTTAGGTGGATATTGAACTGTAAGTTCTTTGTCGGACTGCAGGGCATGCATTTCACCATTGGCTCTGAGGTGCTGTCAGTTGTGGGTAGGAGTCAGTATTTGGGCTATGCACTGTGTCAATAGAACGCTACTGAATGTTAAATTGTCCAAATTGCTTTCTGTTCTCCGACTAGCTCACACCCAGAGGCTGCTGAAGCTGCAGTCCATGCTGCGGCGGGCCCCTAGCTACCGCACACTGGAGCTACAGCTGATTGAGTGGCAGGAGAGGGAGCTGTTTGAGTATTTTGTGGTGGTGTCTCTCAAGAAGAAGCCCACCAAGAACTCCTACTCCCCCGAAGTCACCTACCAATTCCCCAAGGTAAGGGAACAAGCCTAATTGGAGCCTGACACTTGGGCCACCAGGTCTTGGATCAGACTGCAGTGTCAGGTCTCTTCCAATGAAGTCTATTCCCCTCATTTGTGATTTATGCCAAGCTAACAGTTGGAATGACTGGCAATAAAAATGTGCCCTAATTGCTATGTTGCATAGAAATGCATTGTAAAATACATAAGTAACATGTTTAAACAGTTCCCATCGGACACACAAATTAAACTGGATCTATCATAAACACATAGGTATTTATAAAAGAACATGATGATGTCTCGTTGTGAAGACAGTACACGTTCAATGGTTGAGAGTATGTAAACCGAAAAGGGTCTAACAGGAATTGGGTCTCATATATTACTCTGAGCCATTATTACTCACTGGATGGACACATGGTGACCCAGGGTGAGAATGCTATGATATATATATAGGTAGGTGACCCTTAGCAATGTTTTTGAATACTGAAATAATATTAAAATGGCAGATAATTGAGTATTATGTATATTTGTGTAATCTAATGTACTTTTAGTAGCCATCATTACCACTTCGGTACAGTGCATAAATGCAGAGGTAATGGTGGAGTAGGGCCATGGGCATAATACACTGGTTGAGGAAGTCTTTGGAGTTTATTGACAGTAAGTAGTGTAACCAGGAAATGGTTTCTATGGTAGTTAAGTGTTTACTTACTCAGAGATCTCTTTTTAAGTTCTTTAAGATTTGGTTCAGTGATAGGATCCCCTGGGAGATAGAGGTATGTTGGTTCTCTGCCAGGGAAAAGCCTGAACCAATGACGTTGGGGGTCTGAAGAGAAAAAGAGCCAGAGAGAGTGTGAGAGCGGGGGTTTCAGTGGTGATAAGGGCAGGGGTGCTCGGCCTGTGTGGGAGAATAATTAGGCTAGCCATTTATTCCTACTGTAAGGTAGGTCTGTGGGTGCCCTATATGTTCAGCCTCAGTAGACTGTAAGCGTCTGGGTTTCTTTTTGACTTTCTGGTGTTTTCTGTTCCTCTCTCATCTTCGTCTAACAGCTAGAGCGACCCACCAAGCTGATGAGGGAGGCAGAGCAGAGACTCAAAGCCATCCCCCAGTTCTGCTTCCCAGATGCAAAGGACTGGAGCCCAGTGTCTGAATACACCAGGTAAAGTATGGATGAGCAGCATAAAACCCCCCTTGAGGGAAGCTCTCCACCACTGTTTTGGTCTACCAAGAGAGTTGGGAATTGCCAGGAACCTTGTAATACAATGGTATTGCAATACTTAGGTGGGGGTGAAGCATAGGGACATAGATTCATCCATTAAAAAATTCAGAATATTTCACCAGCCCATCGTCAGTGTCCACTGTTCAGTCATCTTTTCATCGACAACATAAGGAAGTCTATATAAAATATATTATTACAGTATCTACACAAAATCCCATAACCACAGTTTCTTTTGCTGAGTACCCCTTTTTCCTATTTTGCATTTTGCCGGACCGTGCAGGCGGCCAAGAAGAGTTTATGTCTCTTGCTGAGTGAGTGAGTGCCTGACTGACTGAGTGGCTGACTGTCCACCCATTGTTAAATAGCGTAATGGTTAGAGATGTGGACTGCCACGTAGGTGACCGGCGTTCGATAGTCACCACGGACAAAACAAATTTAGGCATTAGGATTTATTCAGAATAGTCTAAAACTTTGCTAGCTACAAGCTTCAGTAGCTACATTATAGTAAGCCTAAAGTTAAACTGTTTACGGTTATATTGCGATGGATGAACTGCATCGACAATGAACATATTGCTCTCGATTTCGATTTACATAGCGTAGTTCACTTAGTGTAGTGGTTGGCTATTCAACTGTCATTATTTTCTAAAGAAAAAACCAGTCATGGAGTGATTTCAGTCATTGTTTTCATTATACGTACTGTATAGCTAGACTAAAACTTTGCTGGCTACAAGCTTCAGTAGCTACATTACAGTAAGCTGAAAGTGAAACTGTTTATGCTAAATTTGCGATGGACAAACTGCACTGACAACTAAACAAATTGTTCTCAATTTCAATTTATATAGCGTACTGTAGTTCACATATTCAACTGTCATTGTTTTCATTATAAGTACTGTATAGCTTTTAGCTAGCCATATACAGTGATCTCTTTTTAATTTAACATGTTGAATGTAGTGTAGCGACCCTATTTTACCTGTTGTTTGTTTGGACGTCAGCTAATAATGTAGGGAACTAGTTTTGAGAACCGTGGAGTTTCGACTAGTCTAATTGGTTTGACAATGCTAAAGTAAACAGACACCACATCTCTACCCATGTATCACTTGCACCATTACCCGCTGTTTAAACAGCGTAGTGGTTAAAGACACAGTCTGCCACATAGACAACCGTGGATCGAATCCAGCCAGGGACAACAACATTCATCCCTTATAATCGTGGGCCAGCAAAACTAGGCTTGTATGGTTCCTTTTCTTGTTTTTACCAACCACAGGAATTTTCCAGTTAACCCATGTTTATCTGGTTAACCCTTTGTTTAAGGTTTCCCTGGCAGAAATATCCCCGCTCATGTCCCTGGTTAGTCCTTAGATCACAGCTAATATGATGATGTAGTCTAATTAGAATTGCCTTTAAATATTGTATATCAAACTTGCCTGAATCGACAGACTTTTTATTAACTGGTTCGACAACAATGCCAGAAACATTGCACTGTAAGTTAGTGCACTGTTACTTAATGTTAGTTACAGCAACATCAGCTCCCAAATGTAGGCAAATCTAAAAACACTCAAAAAAATGCTTGAGATGGTTGCTAGATTATCTCAAAACAAGGATCAGTCGGCTAGAATATGTATGTTGTAGTGTAAAATGCATAGAAAGTTCCTTTCAATGTTCAGTAACCTGTGCTCGTTTGACTGTATTATATGCCATGTGTGTCTCTTGGAACAGTGAGACCTTTTCGTTCATGTTGACTGGAGAAGATGGCAGCAGAAGGTTTGGGTACTGCAGGCGTCTGCTGGTAAGTAAGCCAAGTTAGTTTACTGATCACTTTTTTGTTCACACTGCTGAGCCAGCCCTGTTTGTTTCGACAAGTTTTTTTTAACAGTTTTTCCTTTGAGGTGTGATTGCATCACTCAGTGGATGTGAGTAGGAGAGAAAGTGGATTTTATTGGGTACATGTAACAAAGCTTGGGTATTTAGCCTTTTGACATGGCCGGGATGAACCATAGTAAAACGTCACTCCTTCTGTTTCACGAGAGTTTCTCTGGAGGAGAATGATGAAAAACAAACCATGAAATGTCTTACTGTATCATTGAAGTGTCTAACCCTCTAGCAAGGTTTTCTGATCCTCCTTTGAAGTTTTATGTTGATTCCGCATTTGTTCTGAGTTCAGAAAAAGGATGGTTGTGTGTCCTGTTATGCATGGAGTGATTTGATCCCCAAGAATTAAGAACATTAAGAACATTAGCACAGAATAAAGAACAGAATTAAGAATATTAACACATTGTGTGTTTTGGAGGGTTTGACTGTTTTAGGTGCCTAGCCAGCAAACCACAATTGATTCTATGAATGTTCCCCCAAATAGGCATTACTGTTCTGTTCTATAAAGATATTCAGAATCTTTCCACATTAGGTTGTGGAAAAAGACTGTTGGAAAAATTCTGGGGATCTCACTAAAGGTATAGAAACACCAAATCTGTCTAGTTGTGAGGATGATCATACAATTTTTATTTTAGGATGCAAATAACATTCACCTGATGTTACATGAACAATCCCTAAAGACATTTAGTCTGTTCTTTAAGTGTTCCACAAGGTTTTAATAGGAAATTCCTGGCCTAGTTGCCATTTGCCCAACTGGCTTAGTCTACCAATCAATCATCCCCTACAACACCTTCCTCCTCGTGTTTTGGTCAATCAAGCACCAATCACTACTTTGTAATGATGTTGTGGGACACTTGAGTGTACAGTTGAGCTGAGCTCTCTAGAAACTTTACTGACTCAGGATAGTGCACTGGTCGGGAACTGCTTCATTAAAACTTTTTGTTGTTTGTTGTGATGAACTAATGTTATTCCAGTTGCATTAGTAACATAGTCTTGTTATTAATGCTAGTCTTGTAGGCTAGTTGGTTAGCTTGGGCTGGATCGGATGAAATTCGTCAAGTGTACATTTACATTATCGAATGTCAGAAATATGGCTTAATATTAGCAGACACGTCTGCCAGAAATGTGTCTGCGAATATTAAAAAATAAATATTTTATTCAGTAAGGTCACTTGCTCTAAGGCCAACTTAGAGTGGTTGTTGGGCCAGGATATTAAGCACTTTGTGCAATAGCCTGGGGTCATGGCTATTAAAAACAGACTAAATGTGTTTTGGGGATGTACTTTAAACAACAGGTCAATGTTTTCTGCCACCCAACTGGACAAACTGATTGACTGTTCCCACAACCTAAAGAACAAATCAAATTAATTCTAGGGGGTGTACACAGAATCAATTGTAATTTGCTGGGTAGTGTATACATATCAGTGGAACATTTTTGCCTGTGTTATGTAGACTGAGAGAGGGTGTCAATCTTAAAGTGCGTTCTAGCAGTTTCTCGAGTTGTAGCTCCAAACATTTCAATTGTCTGCTGCTAATCAGGCTCCTGCTGATGCTGTGTGAGGTGAGTTTTCTCGTCTCCGGGCGGCATCCCAGCTCCTTCCTTCTCTGTTGGAAGTCTATGGCGCTGGCATGAGCAGAGCATTCCTAAAAATGTTATTCAAGCTTCACATGCTTGATTTAATCATCTATTTGGAAAAAGCAGAGGAGAGTTGCATACCTAATATGGAGAAGTGGATTAGAATTTCTTCATATGCATGCTTGTGTTCCTTTCTGTGTGTGTTTGTGTGCACATGGGTTTCCAGACTTGTTTAAAAGTTTAGACACACTCACCCATTCAAGTAAATGGGTGTGTTAAAACACGTGTGTGTCCTTTATTTATTTAGTGTAAAGGTTAGGGTGATCATTAATCGCGTAGACTGAAACAGACCTGTGTTGAGTTTACAAAAGGAACACTTAGTCCTTCTTGATGAAGAAGAAGAAGATTTGCACCTGTAGCTGCTGAATGTATTTTTTGGGGAAGAGGCATTTTTTCCATCTACTGGGGTAAGATGCCCCCGCATGGGTTAGTTACCCCCCAGGGAATCTTATCCCAATAGAAGGTAATGCCTAAGGGTTTTAAAGAATTGGCCGTTTTTTTTTTTTACCCCACTTACCTTTTCCTTACATGCCATTTCAAAAACTAAACTAAACATATTATTGTTTAAATAAGGCAATATTTTAAATCCCAGCAGTCTTTAAAACGAGATTTAAAAGAAAATATTTATAATAGTTGGCTGAGCAGGTGTGATGATACAGAGGCAATTTGTAGTTGAGTAAGACTAGTGGCAGCCAGAAGAGGTGTTGAAAAAAAGAATGGTGACATTTTGTGGTTTTTGTGAGAGTTACATGGGGGGGTGTCTTGCCCCAGGGGGTGTCTTGCCTCATGTTATCCTATGCTAAACCACGGCTTCACTAACCTGACATTGTTATCTGAAGTACACTATATGGCTTTGGTCAAATTGGTCTATAGTCTTTATTATATTTGTATGATAATTTCAAGAACCTTTCTTTGTCATGTACATTCTCGGTCTCAAGGTCTGAGCCTCGGCTTGTCAGTAACTGATGGGACTGTTAACGTGTGCCTCTATTCCAGCCAAGTGGGAAAGGGCCTCGCCTTCCTGAGGTGTACTGCGTCATCAGTCGACTGGGCTGTTTCGACCTGTTCTCTAAGGTGAGCTCATGCTTACAAACACACACCCACTCTGGTGTAGCCATTGTCACATTTACAGAAACCTGAGACAATGCCAGTGTTTTTAACAGAGAAGTATTTGAGCCTTCTAACTCAGTGTCCCATGCAGCATAAACATTATTTTCTACTGTTCTCTCTGATTTCCAAGCTGAATTGTTTCCTTCACTTGTGCCTGTGTTATGCTAACATGAAGTGGCGTTGTCATTGTTTAAGTTCTCCATGTCCTACCTGTCTACTCATAAATCTCATATGAAGAGTGTACATATGTATTGGAATAAGATATCTAATGAATAAACTCACAGTTCCCACAACCTAAAGAACAAACAAAATGACACAGTTATTACTGTGTTAAGAGAAAAGTCTGTCCCACAAACCACCAGTGAGTTTAAAAGTCAGAAACTGTGCAAATGAAGTACAATCGGTTCTTTCTCTTTTTTGACAGTGTAGTCTTAAGAGTTGAACATCCCTCATACAGAGGGTGGGGTGTAGGTTTCAGGAGGCACCATTTTGAGGGCTAAAGAGCTACGTAGGTGAGAGGAAATGTTCTCCTCCAAGGAGTTTGAAGTGCTTTTTTAATAAAGGCGAGAAGACGCGAGTGTTTAATTTCACCGTGAACACAGGGTGTGTGGGGAGTGGAGGTGATATCATATGACCGTGAATGCGAGTATGTCTCTTTTCAAAAAAAATTCCAGACAGCAACAGACAAGTCCTGAAACAGACAGACACAGGCATAATGGGTGGGATTTTCCTTTGCTATTTTCCACACATATCAGACATCCATGGAAAGAAATTCATACTGTATTTGTCCAAAGGAGCGAAGGGAACCTGGTTCCAGACATTTGCAGGAGCTATAATTCTGACAGCAACTGTGGCCATACTGATGGAAGTCCTTTTGTCTAGGTTTTGCACTTTCACTATACTGCTGTA